>JASDQU010345187.1:0-12448 GCA_032191745.1 Picea mariana
GTTAAATGATCTTATATCTATGTTTTCATGTTTTTTGCAATTGATTCAACATTCTATATGTTTTATATATATATATGCATCAAAATATATATTTTTTATGTATTATATAAAAAACGCTCCCGAAAACGCTTCGCTCCCGACGATTTTTGAAAATATGCGCTTCGCGCTCCCGCTCTCGCTCCCGCTTCCCGCTCCCGCTCCGCGCTCCCAACAGCCTTGACTAGGAGATCATGGCTTATCCTAAACTGAAGCAGTAACTGAAGTACTCTTTCTACCTACTGGGCTTCCTGCCCAGTCAAAATCTGCATGGCCCTACAACATCACACCACCACTAGATGTATATGTTAGACCAAAAGCAATAGTACCTCTAAGATATCTCAAGATGTGCTTACCTACCACCCAGTGCCTTTCTCTCGGCCCAACCATGAATTGGCTCAAAACATTTACTGCATACTGTATGTCAGGTTGAGTATGAGTCGGTACATCAAAGATCCAACAAGCTTCCTATACATGGTGGGATCCAACAAATCAGATCCTGAATCTAAGTCATGCAACCTATTTAGATTAACAATCATAGGAGTTGACATACTCCTGCAATTCATCATACCAAACCTCTTCAATATGTCTACTTCATATTTTCCTTGAGATAGGAAAATCTCGTTTGGTTTCTGCCAAACTTCTAAACCCAGGAAATAATGCATCAGTCCCAGATCTTTCATTTCGAATTCATAAATGAGCTCCCTCTTGAACCAGGCAATCAACTTTTCTTCTCCTGTAAGGAAAAGGGCATCCACATACAAGACTAAAATAATAGGCTGATTTTAACAACTTTAAAATAGAGGTTAGGATCAACAGTGCTCTTACTGAATCTCAAACTTTGCAGAAAGCCATCAATTCTGTCATACCATACTCTGGGTGCTTGTTTAAGACCATACAAGGCCTTCTTTAACTTGCATACATGAGACTCTTTACTATGCACTACAAAGCCATCATGTTGCTCTACATATACTTCTTGTTCTACTTCATCATTAAGGAAAGCAGTCCTTACATCCATTTGATGCAATGTCCAACCAAGTACATAGGCAAGAGAAATAACAGTACGAATGGTAGTATACCTGGCTACTGGTGCAAAGATCTCGTCATAGTCTATACCTTTTTTCGGGGAGAAGCCTCTAGCAATGAATCTTGGTTTGTACTTTTCAACACTTTCGTCAGTTGCATGCTTTATCTTATACAACCATTTGGATGAGACAATTGACTTTCCTTTAGGCTTGGGAACTATGTCCTGTTATCACACAATCTGTACTTGCCCAAAGCCTAAAGGCAAGTAGGCCGAGATTGGCGTAACATGGGGTTAATCCTGTCACTGTCACCTCAACAGGGTACCCCTTTCTATTTTGGAGAACGAAGACCTACTCCAAGGGAGATGTCCCAAGACCTAGGGGTTTTGAGGAAGGGAAGAGGACAAGGTAAACTACCCCTCTCTCTCTAGGTCAATCAAATCAGGTTCAAGTCTTGTTGGATGAAGCAAAAGAGAATAAAGTGCACCAGTTCTTAACCAAGACAACAGTAAACGTTGTAGCAAGTAACAAATGATAATGATGCTTCAACAAGGCAGTAAACTTGCAAATATATGCTGGCAGTCTATGTATGCAGCGAATGACAAATAGATGATAGCAATAAGTAAATGATACAGCTGCAATTTATATCAACAAGAACTCACTTATGTAGACAATGTGAACAAATATTAAAAACATCAAATGATAATACTTTGTCTTATGTGAGTTCTCTAAATGTATCAACTTGAATTTAAACAGGCTGTCCAAGTTAAATGTAACATCAGCAAATCAGAGTAATGACAACAGTAATTAAGCTTCAGAAATGTACTTCATGAAGGCAATTAAACACACACTTTAACACTTATTGATAGTACCTTGCCTTATACATATTCTGGGATGACTTAGATGATTAGTAGACTGATATAAGCTGCAAAATGATAGTTGTAGCAGTGATTATGACAGCAGCAACTTGGCTGTTAATATTTCTAGGTTAGGTTAGCAAGTTAGTTAAGGTTAGTAGAGTATCAAGTAGGGAATTGAGCTTAAACATTGATGATCCTTGTCAAAGGTCAAAGGATGATGACTAGTGCCTTTCTAGGGTAATGGAGTCAAAGATGGCGGCTTCTTCTAAGGCTGCTAATTAATGATAATACACAAAAGTCTAAGAGGGAAAACGTCTAGGAGGGGTAGCAACTTAAGTCCTCCTAGATTTTGACCTCAAGAAACAAAGTGCTAGGGTGTAGACACTTGTAGGCCCTAGCGCTTTGCTCTCCTTAGCCTTTTTATGGAGTAAATGCTTATGCAACAATAACCAAATGCAAACCTCTATAGAGCTAGCACTTTAGGGCTCTAGGGTTTCACTAGTTACTAGATCAATTTAGTGAAAGCTTGGCAAATACAAAAGTAAGAAAGTAGCATCTTAAGCTTCTTACTTCAAGCATTAAATACACCATGCAATTTCATAATCTTGTATGAGCAAATAAAACCATGAAATAAACCATTCAATAGATGACAAAATGCAGATTCTACTTACTTGCACCAAGAATAATCATGAATATAGCATGCAAGATCACCATAAAACTCCAAAAATTGATCCCAGTTGCAAAGATAAGCCTTAAACAAGAGTGACACCTCCTTATTTAAGACAATAACCCAAGAGGGGCACAAATTTCAGTCCTCCTTGTCTTCAAGGACAAGTTGTGATAAAAATGAATGTACTTTTTGTTTATTTATACCAAATCAGGCCCTAAATTAATTTAAATTCAAAATTGCTGGGCCGACTTGGCCAATTTGTTACAAAAATTAATGACAAAGTTAAATAAATTTGCATCTAAAATCTCCTCCAAGGGTGACGTTATGCTCTTCTAAGGTGACGTTGAGCCCCATATGTGGAGCGCTGAGCAAGGAAAGTGGAACGCTTGGCCCAAAATGATGCCCACACGTGCCACAAGCCTCACAAATGCCTCCAGAGATGAAACCCTAGCTCTGGATGACATCTAGGGCTATCATGGTGACGTCTAGGCTTCCCAAGGCCATCGTACAAGTGAATGAAGGTAGGGCTCATCCGTCTAAGGCCTGCTAGAGTGCCTCCAAAGGAAACAACTTCCTTCTTCATGGTACTATCCTTCAATGTACCTGTCCACCGGGAAAGGTTTTGCAGAAACAACAAGTAAGCCCTCCATGGTCTCATAAGTCACAAGGATCATAGCATGTAAATCACATCCAATAATTAAATTACCTAAACATGTGCATCAAACCCCCCTTTAGCCCAAACGAATGCTCAAAGACATTATGCAATTTGACAAGTTAGTTTTGGAGAGGGTCTCACAGTGTCCTATTGGGCTAACCTTTCTTAAATTTGGGGTGTTTCCCAGGTGGAATCTAGTCCAAGTCATGTAAGTGCATGAGGTGGCATGAGGTAAATATTTGGGCATGGGGTGCATGTGATAACAGGGAAATGTAGAGTCTTACCTGTGGGTGCCTTTGTGGAGGGCGAGTTGCACCTTGTCATAAATGCAATTGTTTCCTAGTCCATTCATTGCCTATTATTCTTAGCTTTATTTCTTTTGATATTTTTCTCTTGTGCTTCAAGGAAATAGTTGAGGGCCACTATCCTGGCTTGATGACCAGAGGTGACAACGTTATCCACAAACATTTCATGGAAATGAGAAGGCTAGCTCGTGATGAGACCCCCTTTCTCTTCGCTATGTCACCAAGAGCCATTATCATGGTTTGGTGACCAGATAGATGGTAATGTCATACCGCTACATGCCCATGGTCATAATAGGCTGGCTCATGATGAGACCTCCTATCCATCAACTAGTGCCTTGAGTGTTTATGTTATCTTGTGGGTCCCCTGTTCTTACTAAGAAAATTTTCACTACTTTCTTGGGGATCCCTGGGCGAAGCATCTCGAAGGTTTCAAAATTGGCTTATAACTCTTGCCAACTACTTTTACCCCCTAGGCCTTTAGCCCCTTCTTCCCATGAGGTAAGGTACAACCCTTCCTACTGTAGCCAATTCTAATGCCCAAACAAGGATAGGGGAGATGGAAGGAATGAAAATGGAAAGTGATAAGTATGGAGGGAACAGACGATGACTTTTCATAGATCCACCCAGTAGCAACCCATCCTAAAGGGAAATCAACTTCCTAGGGCACCGTGTCACCCTTCCAGGTTTGAACGAGGAAAAGAGCATAATTTCCAAGCAAACGTCATGAAATGAAGAAGGATTCGATACAACATGTTCAAGTGCTTCAAAAATCAGAGTGATACATACCATGATACCTTGACTCACTACCTCATGGAGCAAGACTCACTGGTACTTCAGGACCAGGCTGGTGTGATGGATACTGTTGCTGGTGATATGTGGACTGCACTGAAGAAAAGAGGGGCCCTCCGGGGCCATGCTGAAGTCGTCTAGCTCTCAGTACTCCATGTCTAGGACCTATGGGCCTTGAGACGTGATCTCCTTAGTTATCCCTAGGTTAGGGGATAACATCTGGCTCCAACTCGGGGACATGTGCTCACCGTAGAGCGCATGAGAACCTCAACATCTCTGGTATGACCTGTGCCTGCTAAATCTCAACAAGATAACAATAATCCCTAGGGTGGTGATATCACCCCTTCGTCCATATATGATAAAAACATCTCTAGTCTAGCATATGATTATGAGCATACATATATACAAATGGAGTAAATCAAATATGTAACTGCAATTATAACTATACTAGAATGATATGCAATGGTATGTACAATGGATGCAAATGCCTACCTACCTCTGCTTACCTGTTGGTTGAATGCTAGGTGTAGTCATATAACCAGTGCAACCATCCTAGCAATACCTCATTATACCTGCCTCTGTGCTTCATCATAAACCAAGACAATGACAAGTCAAGCACAAAAATAACATGAATTAGAGCATGCATCATATCATACGAAATCGTAAAGTCTGGCTCATGGAGGTGGGAGGGAGGGACAAAATTATGCCAAGTTACACTTCTAGGAAAGTGGTCAATCCATCTCAGAGAGGGATCGTGAAAGATAGAAGGCTCAAAAGACTGACTCAAAGAGTGTGAAAGTTGACTACCTTCGACGTCATCAATCCCCAAAGTTTGAGAAGGGACGAACAAGAATCTAGAGGATGATTGACAATTTCTTAAGGGAAAGATGAAAGGCTGAGATAATAAACTTCTTCTTAAGGTATTCAACCTACCCTTGAATTCTAATAGAAAGCTTCGCCCTAGAGAAAACTTGAGACAAGAGACATGTTCCCCAACTGTATCCTTAGTGACATAACGAGGTAAAGTAATCAGAGGGAGCTGGACAACTTTGTCACAAATATCCTGCTTCAGGAAAGAAACGTCCTCACTCTTATCAAGATTTGAGCACAACGGTGGTTGATAATATTCTTCATAGAATAAATCCAAGTGCTCAAAGAAATACTCATCAAAATAGTCAAGGTATGACCGAAAATCATCAGGAGAACATAGAACTAGGTCACCCTTGGGTGCTTGGAAAATATCTGTAACTACATCATCTCCTTGTTGCCAAATGTCAAAATTAGTAGTAACCTTATATGATAGCTGTAAAGGAAACATTTGGAAATGACCTTCAATGTCGTAAATGGGATCCCCATCATACCCAATCACATTCCATTTATGTTTCCCGACATGTATGAACTTATTAATATTATCAACCATGTCATTACCTTTATCATAACACGAAGGGTTTAAAACATCCAAGGGCTCCTCTAACATTTCTTCACTTTCCAAATCACAAAACAAAGCATCTTCAAAATCTTGGAAAGGGAAACAACTTACTGTATTCATTTCTTCTTGTGCAGGAGCGTCGAAGACTTGGATGACTTCATCAAATGGAAGAGCAAGAATCAATGCCTCGTCCTCATGATTTGCCCCTAGATCTTCAGCTTCATAATATGAAGGGTTTAGCTCGTTCAAGTATTCCCTTTCTTCTTCACCTTCTGAATCATAGAATAGGGTATCATCAAAAACTTGGAAAGGAAAGCGACTAACCTCATCCTCTTCTTCTTGTGTAGGAGGAATAGGATTTCAGATGGCTTTATCAGAGGGAGGAGCACACATTAATACTTCATCATCATTTTTCATATCTTCAAGCTCTGGCTCTTCAACCTGGTCCTCATTATCCTCGGTAGAAGCATCAGTAAATTCTTTCTCTTCCTCATGGGATTGGTAACCTTCATTAGGATCCCTCTCCTCAATCTCTTGTTGGTCGATGACTTATTCCCATATTTCTTGGAATTTACTAACGAATATTTTAAGGGAAGCTAATCTCTCCAGACTAAGAGTATCTAGGGTATCTTTAGGGTTATCAACCTTGACTTCTGGAGTAGGGAGATTCTTGCGTGGGCGAGGAGATATTTGCCTTGATTTCTGTAGCTATGTGTTAAGCTTCTTGGATCATCCTTGGCTCCCTATCATTGAGGAGGAATCCTAATTCTCATGAGAACACCCTAGTATAGAGAAACATGAGATATCTCTCTCCAGGTTTATATTCTTCAGGGATTCGTTGTAATAACCTCTCGAATCTGGTATGGAACTCATTAAGAGTCTCATTTTCATTCTTTTTTATGTTATTGAGTTCATTTAGCAATGAATACACATACTCTTTGATGCTCCATTTTCCAAGAAAAATATCTTCTAGCTGATCCATGGATGTGATACTAGCATCACGGAGACTATCATACCATCTTCTAGCATTCCCATGAAGAGTGGCAGAGAAAAGTTTTATTGCTAGATCTTCAACATCATCACTGATAGGATGGAGTTGAAAAAAGGCCCAGAAGTTGCTCATGTGGTCTTCGGCTTTAACCTCATCATCACCAGTGAATTTAGGGAGCCATTTTACATAGCTTGGAGGCATTTGTCGGGATACCCCGGTATTTCACTCATATTCAAGGGTGGAAAAGACTTCTTTGCATTCTTTCCAAGTAAACAACCTTTGCATACTTCATTTTTATCAGAAGAATTAGGAGGCATACTGCTTACCATAGATTGAAGTCTAGGGAGAGCCTTGAAGTAAAGGTGACCGAATCTTCTGTGCCACAGCTCGCTGGGCATGACTGTAGAATGAGCAAGAGCACGAGCATAATGATTTGTTACCTTGTAGAGACCTCCTTCTCGAATTCTGATGACTTCAGCTGAACTTAGCTGACCATCTTTCAGCCAAAGAACAACTTTACCATCCATGAAGGCCACCTTGTAGCCTTTATCTTCAAGTGCAGAAACTGACAACAGGTTCTTTTTCAAACCAGGAACAAATAAGATCTCATCAATGTGAATGATGGATCCAGACTTTAACTGAAGAGAGGTGGAACCAATCCCTTTGATATCATGACATGAGTTGTCACCAAGCTGTACCTGCACTGAACAAGTCTTCTTCCGGAAATCTGAAAGGATGTTTTTGTAACCAGTCATATGTTTTGAAGCCCCACTATCAACCAACCAGGAGTTCCAATCAGGAGTAAGGTGTCTAGAAAGAGCAGACACCAGGTAGTATTCTTTTCTGTTCTCCTGTCTCTCAGGAGACTCACTTGCCTTCTTACCTGATCCTCCTTCTTCAGCAGTGGATGCATGATGCTTCCCTTTATGAAATCCTTTCTTCTTGGATTTGCAGTCTTTAGCATAGTATCCCATTTTATTAAACTGAAGCATTTAATTCTGGACATATCAAAACCTTTACCTTTGAAGTTACCTTTGTACTTGCTTTTCTGGAAGTTCTTATTGAAGTGCTTATGAGGGGGAGAATTCTTTCCTCTCCTTGTCTTTGCAGCCAAAACAACACTGTCATCATTAGCAGTACCAGTCCTTGAAGTCATGCGACCTTCCTCCTGAAGGTAGTCATGCCACAAGTGCTCAAAGTTTGGCTGAGTCTCCCTACCATTCACACTGGCAAGGAAAGTATCCCACGAAGGTGGGAGGCCATCGAATATGGCTTGAACAAGATCATCATCTTCAACAGTTACCCCTGTGACAAGTAACTGATCACAAATCTGAGCAATTTTAGAACAGAAGGAAGCCACAGACTCACCTTTCTCCATCTCCAAGAACTTTAGCTTGTTCTTCAGGTTTCTCTTCTGACTAGGTGTAGTCTTCTCATACAAGTTCACGAGAGTGTCATAACAGTCTTTAGCTGTCATAAGAGCAGTTAGTACTGGCATGATACTGTGTGTCACTGAATAAAAAAATAACTCTCTTTGCCTTAGCTTGATTCCTTCTGAAAGCTGCCCTACCAACATTGGTAGCTGGTTCCTCCACCACTGTAGTCACAAAATGATCTAGCTCCAGCTCTTGGAGAATATTCATGATCCTAAGCTTCCAAACATTAAAGTTTGAAGCTCCCTTTAACCTGTCTTCAGGCCTGACAGAAATGGAAGACATCTTCGAACAAAAACCTTAGAACTGAGCTGGATAAAGCTTGAATCCTTGGACCTGTGTGGGATCACGAACTAAAGAACTGAGCTTTGATCACACCCTGAGCTCTGATACCATGTTAAATTTTCAAGCACATATATATCAATGTCAAAGTGTTTACTGTTCTTTTAATTTTCTTCCACTTTAAACAAAACTTGATCTTTCAACCAGCAAAAATGGACATTTGAAATTATGAACAGTAGTAGAAGAAGTACTCAAATAGAATCTCACACATGCACAAGATTTACCCTGGAGAAATCCAAGAAGGGAGAAAACTCCAGCAAACAATCTTCCTTTATTTGCAAATAATATGTAAGATCATATACAAGAAACCACCATGAAATATGCTCTTGATTAAGCTTGCCAAGTAAGTCTTATACCTGACTGTATGACCATCATACAGTGAAATACTTCGCTGTCCATTAGTGCTGTCCTAAACCAGCACTACTAGCAAAAATCCTTCGTTGCCCTTTTACACAGTAACCAATACACAAATTATGCTTCGCTGCCTTTGCAACTGTGTGTATTAATCAGCTGCAATAAATTAACTCAAGTGCTGCCCTCTCTCACTGTGTAATATAATAGACAGCAGTACTAGACTCATATGCTGCTCTCTCTCATTCACTCTTGTGCTGCATAACAACTGTATAAAGAAGGGGGGTCGAACTCTGTATATACTAGGTGTTAACTTTAGAGCTGCTATTTAGTTCTTTTCATTTTACTAGACAATAATAGCATAAGCAGGATCACTGAGAGAAACACAATCACAACGTACACAAAATTTTATCCTGGGAAACCCTCACGGGGGAGAAAATCCAACAAAAGCTTCCTTAATATAGATTGCCAATACAATGGCAAGATAAAAGACGAAACACTAGAGAATATCCAAGACTGAGCAATGTGCCTCTCTCTTCTCCTTCTTCTAACTGCAGCTTCCTTCAAACTTGCGCACTAGATGAGTGACTTGAGTGAGTGAGTGAATGAGGCGCTAGTCTCTCTTATTTATACTAGTTGAGGAGCGCTAGGATTGTGCCTTTTCATCAAGCAGGGCCAACTTCTTCAACTAGTGGCTAAAACCACATTAATTAGCCCTAGGGGCCGACTTCTCAATTAGCATCATGTAAACTTGGTTTGACCAGTTCACAATAGGGGATTTGGTCACACATAAGTCTCGACATGATCAATCCACAAAAGGGGATTGATCTGGAACTCAATTATAATTAGAATATACTTCACAGTTACAATATTTCAACACTCCCCCTTAACAAGAAAGGTATTCTACAACATCATCAGGAGAGAGAGAGGGCGACAACATCATCAACATCTGGATCATTAACTGGCATATCTATAAATCATCGAAAGTTTTTCTCATCATCAATATCATCATCGTTCACATCATGGAGCTGGAATAACATCATCATCATCGTTCACAACATGGAGCTGGAATCTGAAACATCAACATCAGTTAGTATAAAACTATAACAACATCATCAATCAGTGCAAGACTGATACATCATCATCAATAACACGAGGCTGATACAACAGCATCAACATGAAGCTGAGATAACATCATTAGCATGAGGCTGAGATAACATCATCAACATCATCAACATGAGGCTGGTATAACATCATCAACATGAGGCTGGTATAACATCATCAACATCATCAACACGAGGCTGAGATAACATCATCAACATCATCAGTATATAGCAACAGAATGAGGCCGGTGCAACAACAACATTTTGTGGTACTCAGAATGAGGCCGGTGCAACAACAACATTTTGTGGTACTCAGAATGAGGCCGGTGCAACAACAACATTTTGTGGTACTCTGACAAATCCTAGGGATCTGCCCAGGAATCATAAGATTCTCTAGGATATAAAATCCTAGCAGAGCTACCACGTGGTACTTTGAAAGACCGTCCTTACCAGACCTTCGAGATTTGCCCAGGAATCAAAAGATTCCCTAGGATGTAAAATCCTAACGGAGCTAGCACTACTGCTACAACTGCCATATACATGCACATGTACTCTGACAGACCGTCCTTACTAGACCTTCGTGATCTGCCCAGGGATGATCAATCTCCTAGGATATAAATTCCTAACGGAGCTACCCGCTATTGGTCGGGATACCATAGTATCATCAACATCACTCCCCCTTTCGAGGGAGGTTCTTTCGGACTATACCGAGCTTGTCTCGAAAGTATTCGAACTTTACACGAGGCAGAGGCTTAGTCAACACATCTGCAACCTGCTCATCTGTGCCAACATATTGGAGCTATATAGCTCCCCTCTACACCATATCACGAATGTAGTGATACCGATTTTCTATGTGCTTTGACTTATCATGGAACACAGGGTTCTTCGTCATCTTTATGCAACTCTGGTTATCACATATAATCATAGTGGCTTCCATCTCCAATTCAAATAGACCTGTCAACAACTTTCGAAGCCATATGGCTTCACAACTGGAGGAACATGCAGCGATGTATTCTGCTTCTGCCGTGCTGAGAGAAATATTGAATTGCTTCCTACTCTGCCATGAAGTCATGGCTGACCCCAGACTGAAACAACATCCTGAAGTGCTCTTTCTATTAGAGACACTTCCAGCCCAATCCGAATCAGTATAACCAATCAGTCCGAAGTCATGATCTCCAGCATAACAGACACCAAGTCCAACGTACCCTTAGGGTATCTCATCACATGTTTTGCAACAACAAGGTGAACACGTCTGGGCTCTACCAGATATTGACTCAAGGTGTTTGCATCAAAACATATATCTGGCCTGGTATTCATCAGATACATCAAAGATCCAATGATCTGTTTGTACAACGTAGCATCAACCAATTCTGACGAAGTATCTACCAGGAGCTTCAACTTTGTTTCCATGGGTGTATTCATGGCTTTACATTCCAAGATGTTAAACCTTTTCAGGATTTTAACTGCATACTTCCCTTGGTTAAGGAAGATCTTCTCTGGGCTCTGCCAAACTTCAAGACCTAAGAAATAGTGCATCAGGGCTAGGTCTTTCATCTCAAATTATGCAACAAGCTTCTTTTACAATCAATGATGAGCTTTTCTTCTCTAGTTAAGAATAAGTCATCCACATACAACAACAATATAACTGGCTCATCATTCATAACCTTGAAGTAAAGGTTAGAATCAACTTTACTTTTGGTAAAGCCCAAGCTCGTCAGGAACTGTCAATTCTGCCATACCAAGCTCTAGGAGCTTGCTTCAACTCGTATAGAGCCTTCTTCAACCTGTAGACATGAGTCTTTCTATCTTCAAGTTCAAACCCTTAGGGTTGTTCTATATACACTTCTTCTTCAATAACACCATTTAAGAAGGCTGTTTTCACATCCATTTGGTGTAACTTCAACTTCATCTTAGCTGCAAGAGCTATGATGGTTCTGATAGAAGTGTATCTGGCTACATGAGCAAATGTCTCTTCATAATCAATGCCTTCGTTTTGATAAAAGCCACGAGCTACAAACCTTGCTTTATGTTTTTCAATACTTCCATCTGCAGCATGTTTTTTCTTGTATAACCTGTTATCGCACGGTTTGTAGGAAGGGTTTAGGCAGCTTGAGTCAAGGCTTAAAACCGGCGTAACAGGAGCTTCCCCACCCACTGTCACCTCGATGGGGAGCTCTTTCTATTTAGGATGGCTGGTCCAAGGGAGACGTCCCTAAGCAATCTGGGTTAAATGAAGGGCTAAAAGTATAATGGATCAAAGTCAAAGAATCCCTTTCACAGATTGCTGCCAATAGAGATAGTCAAAGAAGGTACTGTTCCACTGGATGGCACCTGTTTGCGAGACAAGACAAACAAACTAGAAAATGTGCTTGCAGTGGGTTAGTACTTCACAACTTAATGACTATCTTCAAATATATATATGAGCAAATGATCAAATGCAATTATTGATGAAGTCAATG
>JASDQU010345190.1:0-12556 GCA_032191745.1 Picea mariana
CCTTAGGGTCAGCTTTCAGGTGTGCTAACAGTAGCCACAGCCGAAACAGTTATGTGGAAGCCTCGGAGTTGCCACAGTGGAGTTACCAGGTGCATAGTAGCAATCTTGAAGGGCTCTGATGTCTGATGCACCTTCAGAATTAGAGGCTCAATGTTGTTCTGCCCAGGGAAAATCTTCAACTTCGTCCCTGGCAACGGCACCAGGAATGTTAGCGTCGGAAGTCACCCCTGGATTGCTTGCAGGAGCAGAGCCCGACGCCCATCATTTTTTATTGTCATGATTTGTTTAATGGGGTGATCGAATCGGTAAAGACTCAAGAAGATATAGCTTTAACTCAGGAAACTAGGTCTGGTATGTAGAAAGCAAGGGAGGTCTTGATCCAACTTCCATCAGTAAGTTGATTAAAGGGTGGTAGATGGAAAACTTGTGAGAAGGGTGAGCAAGACTGCCTTGGGCAACAGGCCTTCGGAAGCTTGAAGAAGAAAAACTTAGAAACCAAGATCCTCTTGGTCCAGAGTTTCAAGGAGCTGAAGGGTGAATCGACTGGATCCTCCAATTCCAAGCCATTCCAGTGCTGAGAAAACACAAGAACTGATTAGAAACGCTGCGACTATTGCAGTGATCTAACCTACATCATCCTACAACAGTGCAACTCGACTGGATCATCCAATTCTGAGTTGTTCTAACACAGTAAACAAAGAGATGGAAAAAGAGGTTGACATCCATAAAGTAAGAAGTCTCAAATGCCTTATACATTAACCAGAGCGACCATCACTTCATCAAAAGTTTACAATCGGTAGCTTTGCTCAACCATCCATCCCCTACAAAAATGGTGAAAACGCCTACATATACTCAAAAACAACAACAGTAGAAAAAACAAGACGCTGCATTAAAAACATTGTGTCTGCATGTATTCTGTCTGACAGTCTGCGCATGCAGACTCTGGCTGATCGTGCACCCAAGACTTTGTGTCCCCTCGGCCAAATTTGGATGGATATTCTTTGTCAGACACCACCTTAACTGCGCATGGCTCCTGCAAGGGAAGTAGCTGAGCCATTAAGAGCCGAGCTAGCATGTGCAGAACTCCTCCGACTGGTCGAAGACTCGGCATGGCGTTTTTGGAAGAAATGGTTCACAGGACCCTCTCGAGCAGACCGCTTGCCAGACTCTCCATACCTTATACTTAATGGCATGAAAGGAGGTTTCAACTACCAGCTCTTGCTGTCATTTACTCCAAGCGAAAACCAATATTGAGGTCAGATCAAATGACACCCGGAGAACGCAATGAACCTTTCGGCGAATGGACCCGACGCCTTTGGCCCCCTTTTGCTTAGCTCTTTCGTTTCCCAAATGACCACAAACCATGACCCTGCTTTTATTTCGAAAGGTGCTTTCGTTGTTCGCGGACATGAAGGGACTGCTCTTTGTGCGTCGGTATCGTGATGAGTGAATAGGCGAGGAGCCTAATCGCGCGCCAGGTGTCCGCTTCAGATGGACGGCTGAGACTGCCCCTTGATACTACAGGCCCGACTTTGGGCGCCATCGATGCTTCAGGGTTCAGGGTTTCGGAATATGCAATGACATAAAACCTTCACCCCCTGAACTCGCGACTGTCGAAAAACCAATGCGACTGGATCTGGCACCACGCGTCCCTCAGATGGACGGTTGTTACTCTTCCCTGCATACAATATGGGCGCCATCCATCGCGCCTAATCTTGGCGCAACTCTGCCACCAATGATTTCCCGTCGACCATTGATCTGCTCATATGGACGGATCCGGACCGTGGACACCATAATTTTTCCCGCTCGCTTGATTTTAAGTCCGAAAAGGACTTCGTCTATGCCCTGCGCTTGGGCGCTCCTCATGCAACCTGCAGACTTGAATACTCTTGTGCCTCGGACAAGAAATGTTACTAACAGTAATGTTATGACTACATTAAATTTCACTTAGAATTACAACAATACACAAATCTACAACATGATTGGTTGTGCATCCCAACACATATTACATTACATATTTTAAATTTTTGAAAATAAAAAATAACTAACAATTTTTTTTAAATTTAAATTTTTTTTGGTAATTTCAATTTAATAATTTTTTGACTAATATTATCAAATAATGTTTGGAAAATAGTTGAAAACCAAAATTATATTTGTTTGGTGCACGATTATATGACATATGACATGGTTTAAAAATTCTATAATATAATTAAAAAATACCTTTTTTTTTTTTTTACTTTTAATGTTTAAATACACGATATAATTAGGATACTTTTAACCTACATGATATAATTGGCATACTTTTTACCTATAAGATTATGTTTTCATAAAACATTTAATATAAAAGAGAATATAAAATTAAACAAAGTACTCTACACAACTTGTCACTGTATAATCCACATAGTCGTTCATGAGTGTTTTTTGTTTTTTTGGTCATATTTTTTATTTTTTTTTTAAGTTTTAATGAATTTTTTACTATTTGTTTTTTCAAAAATAAATATATATATTTTTATAAATTATTGTTTTTTGGGAAATTTCAAAAAAAATTTCATTCTTTTTTAGTTTTTGTTTTTATTCACCATTTTTTAATGTTTTTTTTTTCCAAATTTAGGTTTTGAATATTTATTTTTAAATGTATTGTTTTCATTGCATTATATATTATGTTGTGTTTGGAATAATAAAATAATATTTAAAAAGTAAGCATTTAATAGTTGATTTGATGGTTTTCTTTGCAGTTCATTTCAATTTGATGATTGATTTTGTAGTTTTGGTTTTAATGGTACCGATTGCTAAAAATACGATTTCAAAATATCTATAAATTTAACGTTTTGAAAAAAAATAAAATTCTATAACATCATTTTTTTAAATTTAAGTGTCGATTTGAAAGTTTTTTTGTGCCACTGTATGAGTTTTGAAAGCCATGTTTGAAAAATGTTGTAATTTTGACCCGTTTGAAAAAATGGTGCTACTGGTAGCACCATTTTTTGTTTTGGGGTTGATTTTCATGCTTTTTTGGGAAAAATATGGGTTTTTTGGGCCAGAGTTCTCATTTTGAGGTCACAGTTCTCATTAAGTTGGTAACTATGTTGTATCATCATCATTCATGCATTGCGAACTCACTGAACTTCAATTGTCGTACATTGAACTTGGTTTCATATAATGGTGCTTGGTTTGATTCTAGTTTAAATAAGTTCATGAGGGGGGGATAAAAAAAAATTAAAGAAAATGTTAAAATGGGGGCTTCCCCACCACTCTATATCACCTTTCCTCACATGAAATGGTTCATTTAAATATTACATGATAAAATATTAGGCTTGAGGGTAAGGGGGTGGCATGTCACACCCCTTCTCCTTTCCACTCCATGAAAACCCTCTTATTTAATCAAGAGTAAAGGGGGAGGGGTGGTATGACTACGCCCTCTCCCCACATTTCTTAACACACAGTCGATGGAGGGGGGTCGTGACATGGAGGGGGTAGTGGGTCATGCCCCTCCATCAATCCAAATGTGATCCAGAACAAACCAACGCAACATAAAAACCATTGTAACCTCAATGCTTTTGAAATCAGTTTTCATCATCACAAGCTCTTTGCATGCATCGATAAAGTTAGTATTAAGTCTCATGCATGCATCGATGAAATTAAAATAAAGTGTGTCAAAGTGTGAAGTATTGTGTTCGAGGGACTTAGTACTAAGCTTGCCAACTATGTGCTAGACTTTATGTCAAATACGCCGACCATGTAAGTGTTTAAGTGTTTGAGGTTCTTATTTCATTTTAAAAAGGGTGCTCATATTTTAAAAGGGGAAACGTGGGCCATGGGCCCTCCCCTCCACCCAACTTACCAACCTTTCCATGTGCTTTGTACAAACCAACAATACCTTGACTTTTTAAAAAGATATTTTAATTATTTAAACTTTGAACTCATTTAAAAATTCAAAATAAATTTTTTATTTTAAATTTAAATAAATTTAAATTAAATTATATTAAACTGAAACAATGTTTTTTCTCAATGCAAATTGATGTGTATGAGTGCGAAACAGAGGGTATTGGCCAATAATCTTATTGAAGGAGGTCTTAACGTGGAAAGATCATAACTTATTCATACAACCTCCGATTTGGGTGCCGTTTTTTGCAATGCGGAGAGCATGAAGTGATGCTCTTCGAGAAATAATTTATCATGCTATTCAACCATTTTGTCTGTGCCACGACTGGTGAGGCTAGTTTGGGAGAGAACTTCCTAGCGATCATTGTGGCACTTCGAGGCATCGGATTTCGATTCTATGAGTTGTATTGGAATCATAACGTCAAAAATCATACAATTAGCATCTTTTGGAGACGAAAAATTCACTTTGGTAGACATCGAAAAATTTACGCTCTGAGGCATTTTTAAATGGAAGTTTGGATCCCCCGTTCGCTAATGCTTCAACTAAATTTAATTTTGTATATTCCCATGCCATATATGATATATAGGCTCTTAGTTCATCCACTGAAATTGAGGTAATGCATCAATAGTGCAAAGTTACACGTTCGCCAAAACATCCAACTGACATTTGGAACACTTAGCACTGTGTAAGAGTTGGAAGGAACAAGTTTATTTCAAAGTGTGTCTTAGAGCCAACAGAAGACCGACATGTGTTGTGATTAACCCATCTAATGATAGACTGTGCTTTCACAATCCACATTTAGTCATAAAATCAAGAAACACAAACTAAACAAGCTGATGTGGTACACAAATGCAAGTTGTTGGCAATACATTATGGTTTGATTATGACTGCAATATGGAATGGGTCATGCACAGTAAGAAATCAATGACCAACGATCTAAATAGGCATGGAGACTTTAGTCATTGGAAACTGTTTGGGAGACTAACTAATGGATGCAATAAGAAGGGTTCGAGCTAGAAGAGGATGAGATAGGACTCAAGGAAAAGGTGAGCTGCGTTGAGCTAGTTAGTGTTGGAAAGCGGGAGAAGATCATATTCAATGTGCTTGGCGATGATGAGGGGTCAACATCCTTCAACTGACGTATCAAGGACATGAGAGGGAAACTTATCAATAGGTAGTGCATCGGGGATGAAGAGGCGAACATTGTCAATATGCAGTGCAACAAATCAAAAGAGAGGGACGCTATCGAAATGTGATGCAATCACGTGAGTGGAAGGGAGTTAGTTGGTGAAGGGTGCACATGTGGCGATGGTAATCGCACAAACATTATTGATGCATCAACATTTATCATGTGCAACTCACCAGTGATAAGAACATGTGTAGTGAGGTTTAGCAGAGTGTGTCGGTACATAAGCAAATTTTGAAGGAGGAGGCCTATGTATAGGTGAGGAAATCAATGGTGCATTAATGCAAAGGTGGAAGAAAGGATGCACACATTGATACACTATGTGTTAGCGCAAGAAGAGGAAACTTGCATAAGTGTGGATCGTCAAGTAGAAGCGATCTGAGGAGGAACTAGAAATGACGAGGAAGGGAGAGCAAGAGGAAAAACTTGGGCATAGCCACTTGCATGAAAAAGAGAGTGTGATGGTTAAAGTAGGAAGAATTGGAGGGGACCTCAATTTATTTCCTTGGAGAGACACTAAGAAAATAAAATTAGGAGGTTTTTGTGCATGCACAACACCTTTCCATGCCATTGCATGTCTTTCCAAGCCTTTCCATGTCATTCCATGGCATGCCTTTCCTTTCCATGCCATGCCTTTCCTTTCCATGCCATTCATTTCCAAGCCATGCCATGACATGCCTTTCCAAGCCATGCAATTGCATGTCTTTCCTTGCCATGTCATGCCTTCCCATGCCATGCCTTGCCTTGACATGCCATGTCATGCCATACCTTGCCAAGCCATGTCATTCCATTTCTTTCCTTTCATTTGCATGCCATACCTTGCCTTTCCATGCCATGGCATGTCATGCCTTGCCAAGCCATGTCATGCCATGTCTTTCCTTTCCTTGGCATGCCATTCCTTTCCAAGTCATTCCATGGCATGCCTTGCCTTTCCATGACATGCCATGCTAATGGCATGGAAATGTCATGGCAAGGAAAGGAATGACATGGAAAGTCGTGACATGGAAAGGCAAGGCATGCAATGGAATGTCATGGAAATGGTAATGGAAGTGGAAATGGCATGGAAATGGAAATGGTAACGGAATGGCCTTGTCTTTCCATGCCATGACTTGTGTTGCCTTGCCATGTCATGCCTTGTTATAGAGAATTTATTGTCCTTTGAGTGGTCCACAAGAAGTTTGTCTCTATAATCACAAACACCATTAAATTATTTCCAAAGTCAATTAACTTCTAATAAAAAAAAATTAAGTTAATTTAATAATAAAAAAATAGCATTCATGTTGCATTGATTTTTTTTTTGCTTAAAAAAAATAATACCAAGTACTAAATGAACAAGTTTAATATCTAAAAATTGCAATCAAATTATTCGTTAAGCATGTGATTCTACAACTTGTTATCCCGTATATCTTAGATAAAAATACTTGCATGAGAATTTCAATGTCATTACATAAGCTCTCAGATTTTGGTTCAAAATATTCTTTAATGATTTTATAAGGATGATAACAAATAGTACGGTTAGGTAACTTACATTCAAGTGATGCTAGACCACTTTCATCAACCTAAATGCATTTAGGATTTCTTCCCCACACACTGCTCAATCAAGGTAGGGACGATGAACCCTTATTATGTCACTCTTGACCTCCATGTTGTGGAGTTAACAATGTTGGAGTTCTCGCCCCTTCAATTATTGGCAGATCAAATCTGGGAGGAGAGTGGGCATGGGATTAACTAGTTTCTGGAACATCTGACTATCCAACAAGAGGTTTCACCACAAGAAATTCTTCACCACAATGTTGTGCATGAGTTGTCTCTCTAATTTCATCCATTGTATAATCATCTCCAAGAAAATCCTTCATCATTTGGTCATCCACAACAAGTTGTCTTGATGAGATACTACATGGATTGGTCTTTACTGAACTCCTGTGCTTTGCTTGTGGTGATGGAGGAGAAACAACATCGACATTTATTCTACTAGAAATTATATTTCCCTCTTTTGAAAGCCTACACTTTAGCATACGTAACTTTTCCTTTTCTCTTTCTTCTTCTAGCTTTTTGATGGGTTTCTCTTTCCTTGAGGAATTTCTTTCTCAAATCCATCGGTTCCCCATGTTTAAAGAAAAACATTGGCTTCCAAGCGCCCCACCACAAATTTGTCTTGGTATTACACAAGAAGACACAACTAACCATTCCAATTCCAAGTGGACAAATTTGTCTTTGTATTACAAAAGAAGACACAACCAATAATTCCAATTACAATTGGACAATTTTTTCTTGGTATTATACAAGAAGACACAACTAACAATTCCAATTCCAATTGGATAATTTTGTCTTGGTATTACACAACTAACAATTCCAATTGGATAATTTTGTCTTGGTATTACACAACTAACAATTCCAATTGGATAAATATGTCTTGGTATTGTTATCCCCAATTCCTAGGGATAAATAAGGAGATGATGTCTCGATGACCTCACATTGCAGACATGGAGTACCGAGAGATAGATGACTGACAACATCCACTTGCACAGACATAGGCCCACCTCACCACCACATATCTCAGGTTCATCATGGGGGTATCCAACGCATTAGCTTGCTTCCAGAAGACATTGGATCTTTCTCCATGATGTACAAGCCAGGTATTATGGTGAGTGTCATTTCAATATTTGAGGCATTTGAGTGTGTTGTACTTACAACTACTTTTGATTATGTAATGCCTACCTGGAAATTATGCTCTTTTCCCTGTTTCACCTTGGTGGTTGACATTGTGCCCTAGTAAGTGGTCACCCTTAGGGATAGTTTTGCTACTAGGAGGTCCCCTTGATGAGTCATCATTCCATTCCTGACCATACTTGTCACTTTCCACACTCCATCCCCTCATCTCCTTACCTTTTTGGATTTTTGTGTGTACTGGCCCAAAAAGGGATTGTCCCTCATTTCATGGGAAGAAGGGTCTGAAGGACCAGAGGGGAGATATCTAGAAAAAGAGAAACTCCTAATAGTGAACCTTCCGTATGCTCTCCCAAATAGGTCTTGAGAACAATGAAATGCTTCTCCTAAAAAATCAAATGCCTGCAAAAACAAACACATAATATAAATGTTCCACTTTATTGAGGGATATACACAAAGTGTGTTACAAGCTAGACTATACCCCCATGGAACTATGTGTACTTCTCCCTTCAAGTGACACTTTGGTACTACCCCCCAAGCTAATCGATTCACCCTAGGGATTACCTAGTGTTTGTACCTTAATTAATCAATGACAATAAGTGGGCTGGGAAAAAG
Source organism: Picea mariana (assembly GCA_032191745.1). Classification (NCBI taxonomy): domain Eukaryota; kingdom Viridiplantae; phylum Streptophyta; class Pinopsida; order Pinales; family Pinaceae; genus Picea; species Picea mariana. Next base: position 8,352 of record JASDQU010345190.1, read on the forward strand.
GATGCATTGAAAACGAAGGTGCAACACACCCCCTACAAAGGCACCCATAAATGAGACACTAAGATCCATTAGATGTCATGAACCCCATGCCCAAAATTATTTCCCCCACCCATATCATCTTCTCCACATGTCTTATAGAGGGGTTCACATGGGAACCACTCCTTAACTTAGGGGATGATTCACCCAATAGATCACCTTGTCAACCCTCCCATACTTAAACTTGAAAAATTTCATAGGATCGTTGAGCACTTGTTTAGTTTTATGCTCGGTGGTTTTTAATGAACATGCTTAGGTGGATCTTTTATTGACTTGATTTACTTATCATGATGAATTTGAATTGAGATCCTTGGAGGGTGTATTCATTGTCTTTGCAGGACCTTTCTTGATGGACATATTTGGAAGAACAAGCCTAGCTCGGGCTTCCTTGGGGCTTGAAGCCCATAGTTTGGATACCATGGCTCTCACATTGGACAGTGATGGAATCCTTTGGAGGATTGATAAGACACCATAGAGGACTTTCCCTAGCCCCTACTATCCTAATGTTTTTCCTTTGGAGGCCAAAACGTCACACTTAGAGGCTTTACATGACTCTAGGGCTAGGGTTTTGGTGGTGAAGATGGACACTCGGCATTTTTTGATGGGATAAGGCTTGGCTTGAAGGAGGAAAACCTAGCGCATGAGAGGGAGGCCATAGAAGGTCCAACTACTTCCTTTCTCTACTCCAACGACTTGAAAAAGGTGTCCAAACGTTACCTTTTAAAGGGTTGACGTCATCTTAGGGTTTCTTATGTGCACTTTTTATAATGAAATTTGAATTTAGCTTGTAAAGGGGAAAAAATAAGAGAAAATTTTCCCTTGCTTTGTTCTTTACCCTTCTTAAGTGGAAAAACTGTGTTTTAGAGGTTTTGTATAAAAAGAGATCAAACTATTGCATTTTTATGATAGCTCTCCCATTATGAAAGGACTACTTGGCTGAAATTTGTGCCCTGATTGGGAAATTTTATCTATCTCTCTTACTACTATCTCTTGTTATGGTTTACTTTGGCTATTGTATGAAGAAGTAAGACACTATCTTTCTTGAAGTCTATTTATTTCTTTTATGGTGGATTTTCTTCGTTAAAAGGAGTTTATCTTGTTAATACTTGGACTAGGTAAAGAATCTTTCATGTTACTGCTTCTTTTCTTGGTAACAAGGTTAATTTTATAAGATTTTGGGGAGCATAAGGGCATACAACGCCACTAAGCCCATCATAGTTGTGTTGGAATAATTTGTTGCACAAAGGAATACTAGGAGGAGTAAAAGGGTTTACACCCTCCTAGGTTTTTTCTTAGCTAGTCTTCCTTGCCTTGTGGAGTAAAAGGGATTACACCCCCAAGGAAGTAGCACAACTATATATTTATTTTTTAAAGACTCCACAAAACAATAGCTAAAGACATTAATCTCTCGCATTGGATAAATAAAATCATTGCATTGGGATATGTAGAATTACAAGATATTGAAATTGTTTAAGTTGGAATATTTTCTACATGATTAAGACTTTTTAATTCCACTAGGGAGTCTTGTTTCTCCAAGGTTTTATTTATGTTGTAATAATGTTAAGCTACATCCATTAGGGCTGCAACATATCACTTCATACTTTTTAAATTTTCTTATGTTCTAATCGTCTAATTTTGCTAGAAAGTTGTCAAGTTAATCTTGTTGGATTACTGAGAAGGGGGGTGAATTAGTAATAGAGAAATTTAATCCTTTTTCACCATAAAATGAAAGTGTGATATAAATGTAGCATTATCATCCAATAGTTTCAGAGTAAATAAACAATGAACAAATGAGAAATCACACACATACACAGTACACCGGTGTTTTACATGGAAACCCAAAGCAGGAGAAAACCACAAAATGTTTTTTCTTATATGTCTTTAAGAATTATATTCATTGGAAGCACCAACTTCCTTTGTTTTCAAGCTGCAACTGGAAGGAGGCTCCAACCCCCTAGTTTCTCAGGTTACAACTTGAGGGAAGCTCCAACTCCCCAATTCTCTGGCTACAACCAGAAGGAGGCTACAACCCCCTAGTTTCTCAAGCTACAACCTGAGGGAAGCTCCAACTCCCCAATTCTCTGGCTACAACCAAAAGGAGGCTACAACCCCCTATGTTCTCTGACTACAACTAAAAGGTGGCTAAAACCACCTGTCCTTGCCCCGTCCAACCGCCCTGACGTAGAAGTGGAATGATGGAACCACTGTCACATTATCACTATGAGATATATTGTTGTAAACCTATACTAATCAACCTATAATCCACCTGTAACAACCTATACCAATAACTTGTGCCAACATGTACCATACATCAACTTGTACCTCAACCTATACCATAAACAAATGCATCAACCATGCACCAAACCTGTACATCAACCTATACCATCAACGAGTGCATCAACCATGCACCAAATATGTACCAATCATGCATCAAATACACATAAACTATGACTCATCAAGATGTACCAACATCATCAACTATACACCTCATCTATGTGCTAACTCATCAAATACCTGTTTCAACCATGTACCCAACATGTACCTCAACCATATACCAAATACATATACCAATATAACCATCAAAAGTTCTCTAGCAATACATCATGCTATCCATAACCAAATACCATAAACCCTTACATCAAACCATGTGCCATAACCTCACTTTTATGTAGCCTCAAGGATGTTGTAGCGACCCTTGATTATAAATTATAATTAATTTAATAAGGTAACCCTAAAAGATTAGCTAAACTATATTTATTTATTAAAATAACCTTAACTAATTATTTGTTATTAATTAGTTATTCTTGATTATGATTAATTTAAGTATAATTAACTCATTAATCAATATGGTTAAAGATTGATTTAATTATTAATTAATTCATTAATTAATAAAGTATTATAGAAAAGGTGGATAATTAAATGTAATATTTAAATCAAGTTACGTATACAAGAAGGGATCACATAAGGATCCCAAGAAGATAAAGGAATTAATGTGAATGGATAAGGGTAATTAAATGGAGGGATAAGGAATTTAATGCAAGGTGGAGTGTCGGTGAAGGGGGGGGATAAGGAAGGAAGGAAGGAGTTGGAGAAGGGGAATTCTACGGAGGACTTTTTTTCTTTCTATGGGCAGAGAGCCGAGAGGGGCTGAGAGAGGGATGTGCTCAGATTGAGGCACGAGATTTTCTGGTTGTGAGATATTGATCAGGCAGGGGCCGGGTTGCTAGAGGTTTTGGGCTCGGAGGGCCAGGATATCCGTAGATATCTTGGAGCTAGGTTGTTTCCCTAGTTGGCAGGGTGGACAATAGTTTTGGGCAATTTTTTTTTGTGTTTGCAACAGGACTGGGCTGTGTAGCAGGTAGCAGGAGAGCAGCCGCAGCAAGGCAGTTGGCAACGGAAATAACATCAGAACCAGGTACCCGGTTGAATTATGCATTTATTTATTCTGCTATAAAGTCGTTAATATTTGATGAATCTAAATTGCTGAACTTGCTGGTATGAAGATCGATATTATGCTGAATAGATATTGTTTTAGTTAAGAAATAATTGCTTGTGAGGATAACAATGATTAGATATATATTTTTGGGCATTACAATTGGTATCAGAGCCCTGGTTCAAATCTGGAACCGAGGGCCTAAATAAGGGGTAGCTTTAATTGTACATTGAGTTTTTATTTGTAAATTCCTTTGAAAAAAAAAAAAACTCCAGCCACGCTTGACCTGCACATAAAATATAGAAACATTAATAAAAATAAAAATAAAATAAATAAATGCAAACAAAATTTACCAGTAAAACAAGCAACTAGGGTCTGTATATGTATGCATGTATGCATACACGTACAGGGATATGAAAGGATGACTGCGAATAATATCAGATACCTAAGTATAAAGTGTTTTACTTCTTTGAACATGGTAACCTTAATTAAAAAAAAAAATTATGTGGATGTTGAATGTATATAGGCTTATATCTATGCATATAAACACATTTACATTTGATATATATAGAGATTAAAAGACTGTTGCACAGTGCAAAGTATATAATATACAAAGTTAAAATGCAAACTCTGACTGAATTTTATCTTAGTAAAAGAGCGGATCTTCAATTGTTTTTCAATGTATAGGCAATGGCGTTGTTCAGCTTTCTAAGAAACTAAAGAAATTTCTATTAAA
>JASDQU010345192.1:0-10088 GCA_032191745.1 Picea mariana
CTGGGGTGTAAATACTTCATGGGGTATAGACACGGCTGAAAGCAAAGAACCTCTGCATCAGGAAGATAATCAGGCTCCACAACCAACAACTAAGGGATAAGGTACAGTATATAAAAACAAAATATATTCATAATAATAAATAAAACCCACACAGATAAGTCATTGCAATCAAAAGTCGAGTTCTCCAAGGGAAATCAATTCAGAATACAACAAGCAAGGGGATTACAAATACCATAGGAAAGTAGGTGCAAGAAAGATCAAGGCAATGAAATATTCAACCGATCACAGAACAACAACATGCGTAAATTAAATTTCATTTTCAAGTAACAACTTTAACATGCGTACCTTATCCCAATGCAAAAAATCCGAGTCTTTGTCCCCCATGCTGTATCCAGATCTCACTTGCCAACTGATGTGACCTCACTGGTACCTCCTAGCCAACGCAAGGGGTAATATTATTCCCCCTAAGCCCCCCAAGCTGCAAAGGGGCCACACACACAATACCATAGAACCACTAGCACCCAACTCACCTCGCAAGGTCAAGCTATCACTTGTTACCCGAGTTGGGTATCCCAACTCCCATAAGAGAAGTTCAGTCAGGAAAAAAATTCAACAGCGTAACGTTACGCATAAAAAAATGCGATCCATACTCCTCCTCCTCCATCATTTTTATAGAGTTTTTAATTAATTAGTTTCCCAAATTCTCATTAAATTCCTTTTTCAATTAATTAAATTCGAAAAACCTCCCCCGTACACATGTCGCCCATCCCCTAGTTGCACCATAAAATTAATTTTATTAATTATTTAATTACTCCTATTTCCTTCACCCACCTAAAATTGTTCCTAAAAACACTCCTAGGTGTCCCAATATTCCCATAAAAATCTTAAATGACTTACGCCTTACTTAATTCCTAGTTGAGTTCATAAATAGTAAGTTTCCAAGGAAAGATTCCTTACTAAGTTATACATTCAATTTTTTCTTTATGTTTCCCCTTTTCTTTAGGTTTCCCCCTTTTTCTTTAAGTTTCTTATTTCTTTTAAGTTTCCCTCTTTTTAATTTTTAACTAAAAATCAATTTAGCAAGTGTAGATAAAACAACAATTTACCCTTTTTCTTCTTTAATTAAAAATTAAATTTAGCAAGTGTAGATGAAACAACCATTTACCCTCTTTTCCTTTTAACTAAAATTAAATTAACAAAATAGATAAAAACAACCATTTCCCTTTTTAAAATTTTAATCCTCCATGATAATTTGACTTTAATAAATTAATTCAAATTTCTTACCCCCCCCCTTCGCGTTACATGTTTGTTTATTATTATTATTATTATTATTGACCACATGTTCTACTTGGACCTAGGTTTTAATTTATCTAGGCTGGGCAACAATCTTATTAGGAAAAAAAATGTTTTTAATTCTTACTTATCACTTCATTCATTTTCAGGCCGACTAGGTTTATTCACTTTACTAGTTAAAATCGCGATGTGCCCTTTAGGACACACTAGGTGCTCCAAGGGTGCCACTCGCCTCTTTCTGTTTTCCTTTCCTGACATGCCCTTTAGGATGCACTACATGCTCCAAGGGTGCCACTCGCCTCTTTTTGGTTTACTTGCGCGATGTGCCCTTCAGGATGCACAACGTGCTCCAAGGGTTCCACTCGCCTCTTGACTGACTTGATAGACATCAAAAACCCCTAGAGTCAATAATCCACCAGGTTATCTTGTGGGAGACTAAGGGCCTCTAAGGAATAAGGCCCCTGCCTTATTGAGTGCCCCTTAGAATCATCATGAGCGATTGTCGCAGTCTGCCCTCATGGCATCGTGGGTCTTCTCGAACTAGGTAATCGTTAACCTATATTTCGAGCCACAACGGGAGTACTAGTAGGTTGTGGTAAGGCTTTTCCCACACCTCTCCCTCAAAGTCTTTATTTGTCGTGCGTGACCCCTCTACTCCACATGTGAGTCTGGTCGGTGAGATATCGTCAACCTGCATCCATCAACGAATCATGTCAGTAATAATAATCAATCATCATAACATCTAACCATATGTACGTAAGTCACATCAACAATATTCAACCCAACTGTCCACTCCTTGACTCGATCCAGAGTCGAAGGGGTTTCATCAATGCCTCTACATCCTCGAGGTCCAAAGTCCTACACACTTAGGAGAACTCAGTCAAGAACATGTTTCTATGTAAATACAACAAAATAACATATCATCGTATCCATAATGCCTCATAATCATAATCAAACGAACAATAGTATAATAATCTGGATCACTTGCAAGCAACTGTCCTCAATGAATAAGTCTGTTCAGTGTGTGCAAGAGCGGGATGTTACAGTCATCTACATATGCTACCACAACAATCATGTTTTGATTCTAAATTTTGATATATAGGTTGTTGTCAATAGTCCCTCTCTTGTATCCCTGTTTTTGTAGATACTGATCAAGCCTAGAGAACCATGCTCTGGGGGCTTGTTTAAGACCATATAGGGCCTTTTTTAGTTTGCACACATAGTCCTGGTTTTCTAATAAAATGAATCCTTCTGGTTTCTCAATGTAGACTTCTTATTCTAGTGTTCCATTAAGGAATGTTTATTTGACATCCATCTGATAGATTTTGAAATCTTTGAAGCATGCAAATGCTAGGAACATTATGATGGCCTCAATTCTTTCTACAGGAGCGAAGGTTTCTTCAAAATCAATACCTTCTACTTGGGAATATCCCTTGCAGACTAATTTGTATTTTTTCTTTATAATTTCCCCATTTTCATTTAATTTGTTCTTGAAGATCCACTTAGTTCCTATCACATTCTTGTTCTTGGGTCTTGGAACTAGTTCCCAAGTATAATTCTTTTCTATTTAATCTAGTTCTTCATTCATTGATTTTATCCAATCTTTACTTTTGACATCTTATTTAATGGACTTAGGTTCAATTAAGGATATAATTACTTTTTCTAAGTCAAAGGATAGTTTCCTTCTTGTTTCTACTCCTGCACTTTTATCTCCAATGATCTGGCTTTCAAGATGATTCTTCTAAACTCTATTTGATTGATCTCTTGGAAAGGGTGTTTCTTCATTGTCTTCTTCATCAATATGTAGTTCTATTTCCCGTGTTTCATCATCATTTTATTACTAATATTCTACATCATCCTCCTCTTGTTGAGATTTTATATCATCATCTTCTTGTTGAGATTTTTTATCAAAGCCTTGGGATATACCCTTTTTTAGATCATCTATTTTTACATTTTCACTTTCCACTATTTTTAGTAGTCTGAGATTTTAACATCTGTATGCATTTTTATTCGATGAGTATCCTAAGAATATTCCTTCACCATATCTTGGGTCAAAATTTCCTAGGTTATCTTCATCATTCTTTATGTAACATTTACTTCCAAAAATTCTAAAATGTTCTACAGAGGTTGGCCTCCCAAACCATATTCCATAAGGGGTTTTGTCATGATTGGGTCTCAAATGATCTCTATTAAGTATGTGAATTGTTGTGTGGATTTCATCTCTCCATAATTTGTCAGGAATTTTGGATTCATTTAGCATAGTTCTTGCAGCTTCTTGAACTATTCTATTTTTCCTTTCTACCACTCCATTTTGTTGAGGAGTCTTAGGAGCTGAAAATTGGCTTTTGATACCATGGTTTTCACAGAATTGAGTGAACTCTTTAGAGGTGAATTATCCTCCATTGTCTCATCTTAGACATTTAATTTTGAGATCTGTTTCATTTTCTACAAGAGATTTAAATGTTTTGAATTTCTTAAAGGCTTCTGATTTTTATTTTAAAAAGAAAACCTAGGTCAGTCTTGTGTAATCATCAACAATCAACATAAAATAATGTTCAAAATAAGTGATTTTGGTTTTGGTAGGTCCAATCTGTGTGAATAATCTCTAATGGGTTTTTTTTGGAGTGTTCTTTTTTTTTTGAACCTAACTCTTGTTTTCTTTCCTATTTGACAATGTTTACAAATGGGATCTAAAGGCTTAATCATTTTTGGTATGTCCCTAACTACCTCTTCCTCGTCAGCTTTGATCAAGTTAGAAAAGATTAAATGTCCCAACCTTTTATGACATATCCATCTTTCATCTACTTGTCTTAAACACCATTTTTCTTCTTCATTTATATTAAGGATGTACACATTGCTAGATGTTCTTGGTGTGACTGCCACTAGCTTTCGAGTGTCCCTTTTTCCGATCTCACATTTTTGAGAATCAAAAGTAAGTATGTGACCTTGATCACATGTTTGGCTTACACTTAGGATATTAGGTTTGATATTTTCTACCAGAATTATATATTCTTCTTTAGTTTTATTATTTCCTAAGCTAACAGTTCATTTTCCTAGTATCTTGGCTGACATATTATCTCCAAAAGTTACTTTTCCTTTTCCTTTCTTATTTAAATTGAGAAATTTACTTTGATCTCCAGTCATGTGTTTGGAACATCCACTGTCAATATACCATTGACATCCCTGATTTATTGCATATAAGAATAATTTGCACTCTGTTTGTCTTTTTTTCCATACCTTTTGATTAATAGGAATATTTATTCTTTTATCATATTTTGGCAATCTACATTCACTGGATTTGTGACCATAGTTGTTGCATTTTTGGCATTCACTATTGAAGTTTTGCAAAGGAGAAAATAAGTTATAGTTTCTCTTCTCTATATTGTACTCATTGTTCTTATATATTTGGTCATTTCTATAATTGTGTTGTCCATAAGCTTTGCAATGTACTGCCTCATGTCCAAAATTATTGCAAGAGTAACAATATCCAATAAATAGATATTTAGGGGGATTCCTTCTGATGATTTTATTTTTCTTGTCATTTTTTACTCTAGTAGGGATTATTGATTTTTGTTTATGTGTAGCAGTGTCAATGGTATCATTTTTTCCTAATCATCTTATCTTCTTAAGGGTCCCTTTAGAGCATCTGCATAACTAATTGGTATTTTGACAGATCCTTGTGATGTAGAATTTGAGTCTTGGGTGCAGCATAATTTCAGTTTGGTGACCTTTGTCTATTGAGAATTTCATCCAAGATATTTGAACTATTTCCAAAGTTTGATCTCTTCTTTTCTTTCTCAAGTTCACTTTTTAGCAGCTTGATCTCATCTTCTAGTTTCTCACATGCTTGTTTTTTATCACTAAATTGTTTTAAAATCATTTCTTCAGTTTTATTAGCTTCCAGGAGCTAGGACTTCAAGTCATTGATGTTATGTTCTGACTCCTTGAGGGTTTTGGAAACTTCCCTCTCTCTTGATTTAGTATCTTCTTTAATCTCTAAAAGATCTCTTCTTAAAACCTTGTTTTGGTTTTTAGTTTTTCCTAGTTCTTCAACTACACTAAGGATTTCTTCTTCGAAGTTCCCTTCTTATTCATATTTTGAATGTTTATCATCTTGAGTTTTCATTCCCATAAAAAAAAGCTTTGAATTTTCATATTCACTCATGTCTGAAGGGTTGTTGTCTTCTTTGGAGTAGAAGTTTTTATTTTTCTTGTAGAATTTCTTCTTGTATTGTTTTTCCTAGTTGGGAACTTCTTCATCATTTTCCTCCTATATGGGATAGGGACATTTGTTGGAAAAATTTCCAATTCTTCGATAGTTGAAACATTTGAAAGGTAACTTTCCTTTATATTTTCCAAATCCTTTCTGGAGTTTCTTTATAAAGTTGGCCTCTTCTACATCTGATATGTCTGATAACTCATCATTGGTCTTTTTCTCTCGCCTCATCTTTTTCTTAGATGATTTAAAGGTTGTTTCATCTTTTCTTGATTTATCATTCTTTGTTCTCATTTCATATGTTGTAAACATTCCATGAAGCCGATCAACTATGAGTGTGCTTAGATCAGTTCTATCTTCAATTGTAGAAATCTTTGCATCATATTTCATAGGTAATGATCTTAGTAATTTTTTCATAATAGGTTTATCTGTGATTTCTTCTCCTGCCACTCTGATTGAGTTAACCACCTTATCTACCCTATGAAAGTACTAGGCAATATTTTCTTCTTCTTTCATTTTCATATTTTCAAACTGAGTTCTATATGTCTATAGTTTGGCTTCCTTGACTTTGTCATCTCCTTCATATACAACCTCCAAATTGTCCCAGATTTCTTTGGCTGATTTACAATGCATAACCTTCACACATATAGAATTAGTCAACCCTCCTAGAATTCCATTAACCTCTCTTGAGTTTTCATTACAAATTTTCTTTCCTGCAGCATATTTGGGTGGAGTAGTTGGTGGAGTGTAACCATCTTCAACAGATTTCCAGATATCAAAACCAAGAGCCAACATGAAGTTTTTCATTCTTATTTTCCATAGAGCATAGCCTTCTCCATTGAACAATGGTGCTTTGTTGTTAGAAATTCCCTCTTGTTGATCCAACTTTAGGATCTACCTTCTAGTTGTTAAATTGTGCTAAAGGAAATGTTGCTCTGATACCAATTGTTGGAATACTGAGAGGGGGGGTGAATCAATATTACCCTTTTTAACAATTAGCACTTACTTTTTATATTTTATTTATTACCACAATGCATTGACAATGAATTGTATGTAAAAGAAATTATATAAATATATTTAACTTCAATTACAAGGTTCTATAAAAAATAGTGAAGGACACTAATCTTGTTTAGAGCACCAACTCTAGGAGACACCAATCCCCTTCTTCAGGGCACCAACCCTAGGAAGCACCAAACCCCTCATCTTTAGGGAACCAACCCTAGGAAGAACCAACTCCCTCGTATTTAGGGCACCAACCCTAGGAAGCACCAACTCCCTTATATTTAGGGCACCAACCCTAGGAATCTCCAACTCCCTTATCTTTTACAAATAGCTTAGTAAAGATATGAATACTTCCATGCTCCTCCCTTCCACCCTCACTACATGAGTATCTTCAAATTTCCTTCCTAGAATCTTCTTCTACTTTTGATCTTCTGATCTAGACTGTAGAGAGAATTCTTCACATCACTCTATCTCATTTATATAATCTTCAAACTGGTGTGAGATACAATTTATTGTGTCCTTTCATTTGGACCATCACACCTCTTCATTTAACTTAGCCATAATCTCTGCAAATACTTCAGAAATTGAGTTCTGCACAGGTGCTTCCTTCAAACCATTTACATATGACCGACAACGCAAAACCACAGGCTTATTGATTTAAGAGATGTATAGTATTTTACCTTTATTATTCTTATTCCATATGACCATAGGCAGTGACCAGGTGCTAGGCCAATCAAGTTCTTGATCACTTATCAGAATCAACAGTCATGTTTTGATCTCTCGATTAAATGGAAAATTCTCGTTTACTTTGCGACTTCGACTATTCCACTTATGCTATCCTTCCACTGTACTAAATCAACAGTCAAGAATTATTCTAAAGTGTTATTCAGATCAAATGACTTGTGTCCTCTTCGGGACTTTGGCATTCAAGAATTCGGGACTTAGGTCTTTTCCTTGTGGTGAAACTCCCGAATTAAAACTATTGTAGTGACGTAACTTGTTGATGTGGCACGGGCCAAGTAGCTGCCATGTGTCACTTAGATTCATGATTTATGCATACCTGAAATGTCAATTTCAACTTGACACTTGTCATTATCTAACTGTGCCATGTGTCCTTACTGACGTGGTTTGCTGACATAGATCTCTTGATGTGGCACATATTCTTCTCCTTGATATAATGGTCAATATACTTCCCATTTCTCTAATCAGACGATTCATAACTACTTCGGGACTTAGACCTTTGGGACTTCAGGTAATTTGAGTTCTCAATTTCCCAGTTCTCCCAAAGTGTAACCTCCTTACAACTTTTAACACGAAATGAATGTTGTTCATTGATCGTGATCTTAGATCGACAACTCTATATTTCTGCGATGTTGCTTTACCTTATATTAAATCCAATGACTATCAGGAATTCAGATATTCAAGATATCAACCCTTTTGCCTTTCTTATCCTATCCTTCCACTTAAATTGATCCAACTACTTTCAGGAATTCGGGTATTGAGGATCTCAACCCTTTTTCCTTGATTATCCTATCCTTCCACTCAAATTGATTCATTGGTCGATGTGGATTGCATAACAATAACTTTTGCATGGTTTATCCCATCACCTAAACTCCACATTTGAAGTTGTGCAATTGTTGGTGGATCAACTGCAATCGTCGATCTTTGAATCTATAAGATTTGACGGTCCTGACTAATTGCGGGATTGGAAATAACCCATTGTTTAATTCTCCTTTCTCTCTCTACAATCTATCCCTATTGTTTATCTGACACTTGCATATCCAATGGTCATGACTTAATCTAATCATTTGGTGGATCAACCATAGTTGTCGATATTTGAGTCGATGAGATCTGATGATCTAGAATAATTGCGGGATTGGAAATAACGTATAGTTTAATTCTCCCTTCGCGCTCCGCAATCAATCCATGTCATTGATCTAGTGCTTGCGTATCCAACGGTCCTAGTTTATCCTCTGGGGATTTCAATCTTGATCACGTTTCTGCGCTGCACTTTCCCTTCTGAGCTTCATGTGCATCATCGGTTATTGACATCAATGACAATACATCAATGACAATATGTCCAACAAAAACATTGTGATTTCTATTCTAATGTTCGTGTTTTACCATAGACAATGTCACATCATTATCACTTAACCATAGGCATTTACATATTCAACCCCCGAGCAAAGAAAATATTTCTTTATTTTAAATGAGACCTTGTTGGATTCTCGTACTAGGGATAATGATCCAACAAGCTAAGATAAAAATGCATAAAATTGAATCTTAATAAACTTAAAACTTAAATGAAATATGAAGGGTGCATACCTGGAGTGTGCATTTTTCAGACTTCTTTATTTTATCTGTATGATGTATGGATGAAGAATGATACTTCTTCACAACTTGTATTTGACCCTCATGATACAACAATTCTCCGACTCTTTTACTTTATGAAGTTTTAATGTGGAAAGAAACAAGATACAACTATAAATATCACTTAATATGAATCAAGTGCTTTCGAAGTGCCAAGTCCAATATCACATAAGATATAGTTCATTTCGACCATGTTCTTTTGGTCCTTTTTGATCAGGTTCATCTTCTCCCGTGAAATGGGCATGATGCCTTTTAAACTTCCTGGTTTTATCTTGGTCTTTTGCTTGGGGAAAATTTCTTGCAATATGTCCCATCTTTTGGAAAATGAAGCATATGAAGCTTGATAGATCTTTATGATAATATTGTCCTTTATGAGGATTCTGAAATCTTTTTTCATAGTGAAATTATTTTTGGTTCTTTCCTTTTATTGCGTGAGTTGTTAGCACTTGATCTTCATTGCTCTCCATATTTTCCTTTCTTGCATATAATATGGATTCTTCTTGAGTACAATCTTCCCACAACCTATTGAACTCAGTTAAATTTAATCTAGAGAAAATTCCTTGTATGAAGGATTCCCAATAATTTGGAAGACCATTTAATGTGGTCATCGTTATCTCATCTTCTTCATCTGAGTCTCCAATATCTTCAAGTTGTTCTTTAATCTGGAACACCCTTGTGAATTAAGACTATATGGTTTCCGAGTTTTTCATCTTCACGTTATTGAGTTTTTTCTTTAAGGTCATTTTCTGATTGATTTTCTTACCTTCAAATATATGGGATAATGTATCCATCATTTTCTTTGGGGTTTTTAATGCTAAAACATGAGGAATCAAATGGTTCTTGATGGAATTGGAAATGATCATTTTTTATTTGATAATATCCTTCTTATATTTGAATTTGTAATCATCTCCCTCTGTCTCTTCAATATCTTGTTAAACAATGCTTACAAGGTCATTCTCTTCTAGAATGAGCATCACTTTGTACTTCCGTGCTCAGAAGTCATTGACTCCAATCTTTTTCGTCAAGCATGGTACTGGTAGTCATCCTACCCAGAACAAGTAAAGAACAAATAAATTTTCAAGATATGGATCTATACCTTACAAAATATTTTTGTTGAACCAAGATGATTTTTTTTACATGAACTACAACAACTGCAACTAGGCATCAAGATCTAGGGTTAATGAGAAAACCCTAATTTTTCAAATTT
>JASDQU010345194.1:0-18656 GCA_032191745.1 Picea mariana
CTCTGATTCCGATTCAGATCCTGGATCTGACTCGGGCGCTTTCATCTCGGTAAGCAGTGATTGTTTCGCACGACACTCATCAGTGTTGTGCGTGGGACTCTTATGGAGCTCACACCATTTTCTAGTGTCTTTCTTTGTCTTCCAGTTACCCTTCTTCTCCTGTGGCTTAGGCTGGTTGTCCGAGGGTTGGATATCTTTGCTATGTAATTTGTTCTGCAAACTAGGGTTTCCCTTACCTTGCTTTTGGTTTGTCGAACCGAACTCCCGCTCGTTCTTTTGCTTAAATTTTTGTTCGATTTTCACAGCATAATGGTAGGCGGCACCCAATGACAAGATGTCTAGGAATTCCATCTCGATATGGATGTACCGATGCAGGCTGCTACAATATTTCAGAACCAGGTGTCGCTCGAAGTCTTTGATGCCGAGCTTCGTGCACAGGGTATGGAAGTTGTTTGTGTATTCTGTCATTGCTTGGTCCCTTTCTTGTCGCAGAGTTGCCCATTTTGTGTACTGGTCGTCATAGTTCCCCACAGTGAAGTATTTCTCCTTGAGGGCATCAATGAAGGATGCCCATGTGGGTTCTGTCCCAAACAATGTGGGTTCATTACCCTCTTTTTCCTCTTTCTGTTCGTAGAGGGTTTCCCACCAATCCTTGACATGGGGGACCACCTTAAGAAGTGCAAATGTAATATTTTCTTTGTTGGAAAAGTTATGGACCAAGAAGTAACCCTCGAGCTGATTCAACCATTTTTCCAGAGAATCTACATCTATTTGTCCTTCAAATAAGGGAATATAAAATTTAACTTGTACCTTGAAAGGGGTTGGTCCTCCAAACTGATTGTTGGTCGAGGTTCCTTCTGTGGCAGTCGACAACCGTCGAAGAATTTGCGCAAAATTGTACATCATCTCGTTCCGCTGTCGCGCGAGAGCCTCCTCGAGCAACATCTTGATAGGATCTCCTGCTCCGTCATCTCATTTTTCCTCCGCCATGGGCGGTTGTTTGCGCCAGAGAGGGGTTTCTCTCTCGAGCTGAACTAATTCAAGACCCAACTCCTTATATCCCGACCTCGTCGGTGACATGCACGAAAAAATGACAAAAGAGTAGTCTGCTCTGATACCACTGATCTAGATTTATGCAGGAACGGAATGTAAGAAGCAAATAACAGAGTGTGCACAATAGTATTGCAGAGAACACAGTGATACAGTAAACACACACTTCTATTAATTAGAGAAACTGTAAAACTGTTGAACAATACATAGCTAGAATGGTGGTAGCATATCCTTGATAAGAGATGTGGCGGCTACGCTCATCCATGACCAAGCTCCTTCCAAAAAGAGGCCGAGGGGCCTTATTTATCAAAAGTAGGAAGGTAGAAACCAAAAACCTAACCCTAGAAGATGAAACGCCAAAATTCAAGTGGGCCCTGTTTGGGTAAGTTAGTCCATCAACTTCCCAGAGTCATAACTATTGCATACGATCTCCATTTAGGGTGCACGATAGCTCGTTGGAAAGATCTATCTGAGGCCTACAATGCTCGAGACAAAATAACATCATAGATGCTATTTTGCGAGAGAAACATACCCAAAAAAACATTGTTTAGGGCCTCAAAATGGCCCCGGAAGTTTAGGAGCCGAAAAAACTGCTAAAAATAGTAAATTACCAGAAATGCCAGAAAAACTGTTTTGAGCCAGATGGAAAGGTGGGTGGCCATTGATACCCATCTGGATCAGAGATCCTCTAAAAAAAACTTTTCTATGCGATGAAATCACAGGAGAGGGGTCTCCCTAGGTGGAATACGAAGCCAGAAGTCTAACAGAATTGGTGTTTCATCTATCCGAGCCATGCTTTGGGTGCTATGGCAAGTTAAAACTCGCTTCCTTAAGCCATTCAGGGACACAATGACAATTTGGTCCGGTGGCACAAAATCGAAACCTGGCAACGTAACTGAGCTCCGTAAGCTACAAAAGGTGTGTATGGACAAATCCCACATGACCATGATACCCACAATGTCCTAACACAGGTGCTTTGAAAATTGACCCCCTATCTCAGATTTTCGTTGTGCGTGAGTGAGCTAAAACCTAGTTCTGGAGATCCTCTAACAAACACTTTTCTGGGCGATGGGATCACAGGAGAGGGGTACCCCTAGTTGGAATCCGATGCTAGGATTCGAACAAAATTGACGTTTCATCGATCCAAGGCACGGTTTGGGTGCTATGGAGAGTTGCAACTCGCCTCTTGAAGCCATTTAAGGACAATGACAATTTGGTCTCGGGGCCTAAAATCACAACTGAGCGACATAAATGAGTTCTGTAATCTCCAGAAGGTGTGCATGACCAACACCCACATGACCATGGTGCCCACAATCTCCTGGCACAATGGATTCGAATGTTGACCCCTTGTGTTGGATTTGCATTGTGCCTCACTCATCTAAACCCTAGTTGCGGAGATCCTCTAACAAACACTTTTCTAGGCAATAGAATCACAGGAGAGGGGTCCCTCGAGATGGAATCCAGTGCTAGGAGTCCAACAAAACTAACGTTTCATCGATCCAAGGCAAGGTTTGGGTGATATGGCGAGTTGGAACTCACCTCCTGAAGCCATTCAGGGACATAATGATAATTTGGTCTTGGGGCACAAAATCACAAATGAGTGACATAATTCAGATCCATAAGCTCTAGAAGGTGTGTATGTCCAACACACACATGAACATGGTTCCTATAATCTCCTAACATAGGGAATTTGAAAGTTGACCCTCTATGCCAGATTTGCATTGTGCCTCATTGAGATAAACCCTAGTTCCAAAGATTCTCTAACAGACACTTTTCTGGATGATGAAATCAGAGGAGAGGGATCCTCCTAGATGGAATATCATCCTAGAAGTTCAACAGAACTGGTAATTCGTTGATCCGAGGCAAGGTTTGGGTGCTACGGTGAGTTTCAACTCTATTCTTGAAGCCATTCAGGGACACAATACCAAGTTGGTCCAAGGGAACAAAATCACAACCGAGGGACGTAACTGAGTTTCGTAAACTCTGAAAGGTGTGTATGACCAACGACCAGACGAACAAGGTTCCCACAATTTCCTGACATAGGGGCTTTGAAATTTGACCACCTTTTTCGTTTATCACTCTATAAATTTCCTTGCCAGTGGAGGCAAGTGATAGAGGCAACCACAAACCAACTTACAGGCTGGAAGCTACGCCTTCGAACCTAGAGAGGGATATCTCTTTATATCTCGGTCAAGAATGACAGGCTATCTAATCAGTACAATGGCTATATCATTGATGAGGATAGAGTTGAAAATGGGGTTTGGTTAGGCAAGAGGAAAAGGACCATTGGGATATGGAGTCAATCGCTGAAAATGAATGAAAACAATGACTGGTAGGTATAAATTTTCAAAGGAGAAAAGGCTAAATTAGGTGATGAACTTTTAGTTTTGAGTTTGGTTGTGTAGGGTGGAAGAGGAAAATAAACATATAACAGAATCAGAGCACCATGAAAGATGAATTCTGACCTAGTTAAGAAGAGAAGCATAGTTTAAATCACTTGAGTCTAAAGCACCATTAGATGAATTTTATACCCTTTAATTATCCAATTTAAACCGAAGAAAATGAAGATGAAATTAAAGACACAAGATGTACATACAAAAATAAGTGTACGAAGTTCAAACCACCACCATTAGAATCTTTTTCATAAAAATTTCAGGACTTCTGCATTTGTATTTCGTTCAAGTTCATGGAATATTACAATAAGGATCAAAATCACTATACTTTCTGCCAACTCACCCCCTTCACATGAAAATGATCAAAATATATAAGAGCCTATTGCCACACTAGGCTACTAGGAGTCAGACTATTGCTTCCTAGAATTATGGATCTGGTTTCCTTCAAAGAGAACAACTCCTACGTGATTTGCTAAAGATAGAAGATCCAATTTTGACCATATTAATGTAACAAAAAATATCTTTTACAATCATGTATCTTGAGAAAAATTAGACCATGTTGTTGTGATGGATCACCAAGTACATTTGGAAAGTATTTCAATTCAACCTATGCATCGTTGGACAACTCTGCCACCTTTGCGTAGCAAATTTGAGCTACTACTGCACAAGTGCTACCTACAACATTTTTGTGGAAAAATCCATTTCGTTGTAACTCGTGCAGATCTAGGTGGAAACAAATGACTAGCAACTTGTATTTACCTCAAAAATCATATGCCTTTCACCTCATGATGTATTTTTTAATCATACGAGTCTACAACATTTGTGTAGCAAGAACTCACTATGCAAATGTTGTGTATGACCATTTACCAGTCAAAACAACAACTGTGCCCAGGAAATGTTTTATGTTGTCACCCTTGTGAAGACCTTTCTCCAAAATCAATTGCATGCTTGACACAACTTTTATGACATAAACAAAAACCTGAGATGACCTCATATCCAAAAACACAAAACTGTAAGGCTTCCTCACTCATATCTCTTCCATTTCAGCAAGAAGGTTTAGTTTATCTTTTCCTTCTTCATCAATTTTCATTTGTAACCTCAAGGACCTATTTATCTTTTTGAGTGAATTTTTTTTCCTTTTTAGATTCTGTACCAAAAACTCGGGTGGATAATTTACACAGAAAAACAAGGGGGTTAGGTTTTTCTTTGTCTAGCATTAAGGGTTTTCACTAAATGAGAGGAAGGATTTTTGAGAAGGTATGCTAGCATGGACAAACCAAGCCTTACTGGTTTTACACAACAAAAACAAGTGAATAGTGAATGCGTAGCAGAAACACTTGCAATAGAGTTTGCATAGTGAGAGAGCTTGCACAGGGTTTGCGTAGCGAGGAAACTGGTTTTGCGTAGTAGAGGGTTCTTTTAAGATTGCATTGAGAGGAAAATGGTTGATCACGGGTCGAGGATGCATGCAAATGGATAAAAGGTTGAAAATATGCATGCACGAGTTGGTAGGGAGAGATTTTGAAAGGGAAAGTTCTTGTTTTAGGTGATGAGACTCCCCAAGCTGTTTCAAGTAACCTGTGTAGCAGATTTGCACAATGCACACATGTTTTCATTTTCCAAGGTACAAATGACATGAGATGTGATCATTACCCTTTTTCTGATCTCATCATATGTGATGATGATCAATGATACCTTTGACATGACTTTCCTTCCTAGACTTACCACTCGACTTTGACATACCATTTCCCACTTTCTGACATTATTTAAATCTAGAAAATCAAGGACCTTTACAAATCCTTTGATATGATGGACTCTTATAAGCGTTTAATAATTTCTTGTCTTTCATGACGTGTAATGATGTATTATGAAATAGGCACAAAACCCTTTGACTCAGACCTATAACTTGACTCTCTTTTGACATGCATCTTATCCTTCATTTGATCAATGACCTAAGGCCTTTGAATCACCCCATGAAACATAACATGAACACACACACGCCGAGACTCAATTAGGAATGCCTTGGTCTTCCCAAGACCAAGGTATGACTTTACAAACTATGAAAATACTCCTAACTTTACTCAAAAATAAATATGCTAACATTTGGCTCCAATGGGGATGATATCCTTCCTGTGTGGTAGCAAAGAACAACATACCATAGGGGAAATCAAATGCATTTGTGGGTGGGGTAATTCATTTTAGGCCCTTGATTAAGTGGATGCGGCTTGATGATTGTGGTCTTGGGCACCTTGTTGATGTCGAGACCTATGAATGGAGCATATCATAGTTGAATTCATGTTGACAATGTGCATAACTAGGGCCAATTCCTCATTGTGGCGTTGCTCCTGATCCTGAAATTGACGAGACTGCTCCAGGATTTGGCTTCTAAGAGATTCGATTTTCTCTTGTTGCGATTGTATGTGCTCCCGTAATCTACCAATGGTGCATTCCAAACACCTGAGGGCGTCCATGCTACGACACCACATTATTGTGTGGGATATTTTGCATTCCATCGAAAATCTGAGAGGCCAGAGATTATTTAATTTTGGTAGATAAGCGTGAATAGGATGTGGCCAAATGATGTTGCCACCTTTGGGATTAAAATGCATACCACTAGACAATAAAACGCAGTTAATAAGATCCAACGACATGAAATTGGAGAAATAATTTCTGGACGGGAGGATGAAGGAGGAAGAGGCCAAGGCCATATGTCCCATGAATTTCCAAGTCGTAAGTGAGTTGTTGCAAGGGGTTTTGAGGAGGACAGAGTACCAGTTCCCACATGGTTCCCACATGAGTGAAAGGGTGGAGGCATGATGGAAATGGAAGATTGTAGTCTGAGAGGAAGTGAATTTGAGGAAGGGCTCAAGTCCCGAATCCAAACAACATGTGTGATGTCTAAGGCATGTGGTGATAGTGAGGAAAATCATATGTCCAAAGGTGAGATGCGAAGGGCTATCCAAGAGAAGATACATAGAAGGCGGATAATACTTAGGGAATAGGTTCATAATGAATCGCATTTCCTTGCTTAAGTTGCCCGGCAGAAAACTGCTTTGCTTCTTTAGTGAGAGAGTCATCTATAGCATTGTGGGATCTATACACATGGTAGTAGCTAACTTCAACGAATGTATTTTCCATGTCTCTGATTTGAAGAAGAGTTATGGAAATATTGGGATGAGTGGTCTTGAGATTTTGACGGAGACCCCTTGTGATCAAATTAGTGTCTCCGATAACCATAATCCATGAAAATATATTTCATGAAAAAAGTGGAATTTTGGAGTTTTTGAAGTTAAGTACAATTGTCATGCATTATTCATAGCATTCCACAGGGGATTTTTTTTTCAAAGATGGTTGTGCAAGTCCAATGTCTATATATCAAAGTTATTCTCTTGATGAGGTAATGATTGAATCATTCCCAGTAGGTCCAAATGGCACCCTCATCAAATTGTTATGACTCGCTCATATAATAATGTGTGGGAATCCAGTCTTCTTGTCATAATTATAATAATGTGTGGGAATCCAGATTTAGATTTATAAATTCAATCTTCTTGTCATAATTATTTGGTGTTTAGCTTAGCCTTTGTATAGCTTGGAAAATTAGATTATTATTATTATTATTTAAAGAAAAAAAGTGAATTTGGACTGCCCCTATTATAAGAGGAGTGTACTGCCCTATTTTACCTGCTCAGCTCTGATGCATCGAGATCAGTGTCCAGAAACGAGAACAGAATGCCTGAAATGCCACCGATTATTTTGTATTGAGTGTCGAGTTCCTTGGCACATGGGCATGTCATGTCATGTCAGGAGTATACTTCGCAGTTGTGTGGTGCAGATGCAGAATTACATTTGCTTGCAGAGAACATGAAGTGGAAGCGTTGTCCCAACTGCATATACATGATCGGACGCTCTTGGAGATGACTTGCCGGCATGGATTTCTTAACCTTGGAATTTGGTTTACTAAAAGTCTTTGAACAATCTGTCTAGCATCGGCTGGAAAACTGAGCTAGAGCTGCTGCAGGTGTTACGTGATCCCTGTCCATTGTAAGCTCTGGTCTGTCACATTATCTCCTTCCCGTCTGTGAAAGCTCTGAAGCATGTGCTGGAAAATTGAGCTAGGGCTGCTGCGGGTGTTACATGATCCCTGTCCATTGTAAGCTCTTGTCTGTCACATTATCTCCTTCCCGTCTGTGTAAGCTCTAAATCCTGGATCTCACACAGCAGGATGGGAGGTCTTACCTTAATCTAGCTTGTGCTGGAGGTTTTTCTCCTTAATCTAGGGAGAAAGATGGAAGCCCCCAGATTTTTCTCCTTAACCCAGGGAGAAAAATGGAATCTTTCTCTGAGAAAGATAAACCAGACCAAGCATCCTAAGAAAATTAGGGATAACTGGGAAACCCTGAAAGAGGGCTATAAGCCAAACAAAGCACAGATAGGATCTGTTTTATATATAAATATTTTGTAGTTCATTTTAAATATATATTTTTTAAGACTGCCGGTTTTCATAGTTAGTCATAATGCTATAATTCAAAATATATCATTATCACATATATAATTAAAATAATGATATATAGATTTTATATATCATCTCATCTGGCTGAAAGATTCCACTGAAATTGATTCAACAGAAAACGATGGTGTGCTCAAGAATACATTTACAATGTGATCCCTTCTTTGCCATGCCACATTTATAGCAAAATGTTGTACGACACCTGGAAGCACAGAAAAACATTAATATTAAAACATAATTAAAAATCAATAAAACTAAAGAGAAAAAAGTCAAATTAAATAAATAAATATTTGATATTATAATTCATAAAAAAATATTGTAAAAAACTTCTGAATTAGAATTGTGTGGAATTTTTGAAACTTTCAAAGTTTCTAGTGGCCACTCAACTCATCATCAACGATTTTCCTTGATGATGGATAGAGTGTCTACTGGAAACTTTGGACGTATCAAAAACTGCACACAATTCTTATCCATAAATTTTTTACAATAGTTTTTTATGAAATATAATATCAAATATTTATTTATTTAATTTGATTTTTTTCTCCTTAGTCTTATTGATTTTTAATTATATAGGTGATAATGATATTTTTTGAATTAGTGGCAATGAAGGGATCACATTGTAAATGTATTCTTGAGCAGACCGTCATTTCCCTTGGAATCAATTTCAGTGGAATCTTTCCCATCATGATGATATATAAAATCTATATATCATTATTTTAATTATATAGGTGATAATGATATATTTTGAATTTAGTGGTTGTTATATTAAATTAATAAATATGAAAGTATTTTATTTTTTACTTATGTATATTTTTTATGTTATATATATATATATATATGTTTTTAATGATATACATTTGTATATATGAAAAATTATTCAATGCAACTAGTGCTAAAGAGAGGGTCACATTAGTTGCAACAAGTATTCAAAGATTAAAAGAAGCAAAAATTGAGAGATTTTAGATGATTATTGATTGTTCTATTTTGATTAATGTAATTTGACTATTTTCCATTAAGAACATCATATATTGCCACATAAGAAATACTAATTTATGCAAGAGTGAAGAAATGAATGACACAAGAACCATTTTATTTGTGAATTCTTAGCCATATACAACTGAATGTTGACTATTGAAGGATTTTATAAAAAAGAAGCCCCAAAACATAGTGTATTTTTAATATTCTATCTAGACACCTAAGAGCATTAACATAACTAATCTATTGTATTTTAAAAGTTTTTAGATGGAGGGAGATATTAACTAATGTCCTCATTGAATGGATCCTAAGACAATGTAGTGGAAAGGTCAAAGAAACCAAACTCTCTCTCTCTCTCTGCATGCATGCATGGAGCTCCAAATGAAATAAGATGCAACTCCCTTCGTAAATGGCTAAGATTTCTAGTCTAGCGGCCTTGCACATTTGAACTCACAAAGACAATTAAGTGAGAAAGGGAGCCCCATCCACACAAGCATGTGCTCAATGTTCCTTTTCAACACCTCATAGGTATTTTCCATGTTGGGCCATGCATTCTAGATCCAATTTTGAAAGGGTAACCAAATTGAAGAGTTCTCCCTTCGAGGAAGATGTTAATGACAACTTTGAGGCCATCAATACATTATGGAACAACTTCTACTTCTATTTTTGGATTTTTGTTGCACAAAAGAAGGTATAAATTCAACATCTTAGTAACCATAAAAGTGTAGTATTGGGTACTTTGCAAGGGTTTGGTAATTTTTCAATTGAAGGTTGGGGTTTCCCAAGAGCCTAATGGGCCATTTTATTTTTTGAAGGCCAAGGATCCTACTTGGAGAATTCACTACTCCATTTGCAAAATATATCCTCTTCTATTTTATATCTTTCTTTGTTTTTCACAACTTTCTTCTTGCAATTCAACTGTATGGCATTTTAATCTGTCTCTTTTGCATTTGTAGTATATAAAATAATTTTTTTTCTATGACTTCTTGTTGTGACTACTAACATTATATGACTATGAACAACTATATGAATCTAGATCAAATACTAGCAATTGCCCCATAAGGCACAAAGAGATGTTGATAAAAGAACCAATTTATTTAATAGATGGATTGATATACATCATCACCAACATGTGGAAAAAATAGTATAGAACATCAAATTAAGCCATAAATATCAATTTCAAACAAGAAAAATCAAATCTAAAATTTTGCAAGGTGCACATTTGCATAAAATAGTTGTCTCTCAAGTCTCTATGTATGCGCGTTAAAAGGTAAAAGCCCATCTATTTATATTCAATATTATCAATCGTTGCAGAATCTAGTAAATGATATAAAATCACACTCACAAAGTTCAAATTGAAATGATAAATCCAACCAATAAAGCACAAAGACATGTTGATAAAAGAGTGAATGTATAAAAATGAAAAAAAAATAAAAATGTATTTAATAGATGGATTGATATACATCGTCAACAACATGTGACAACTCAGGTTTGCAAACTCTAGTAAATCATATAAAAACACATTCACAATGTTCAAATTGGAAGGATAAATCCAACCAATGGCAAGGCCTCTTCCTATATGCTTAAATATAAATCTCTTTTATTGCATGCTAGGAAGCAAATCTTTTCAAATTCACTTAAAATAATTGGTATATTCCCTAGCTTGCAACAACCCCAATTTGAATTATAATAAAAATATATATATCTTAGAAAAAATTCTAACTGAATGAAGAATAATCTAATATAATTTTGGTGCAATGCAAGTCTTTTGCAATTGAAGTGAACATGCATATAGATTTCTTGAAGTACGAAAATCAATCTACTAAGAACAAACAAAAAAACCAAAGAAGGGGTCACCTTTGGGAAATCCTTGCTAGGTTGTAACTTCATATACATCCTTTGGATTTCAAATTAATGTACATCTCATCTAATAATTTTAAACAAACAAATCAAAAGAACACATTTATGAGATATTAAGAAAAGATCACTTGGAAACAACCTGAAAGGGGATTGTATACTCAAATGCAATGAGTTCACTACAAGCCAAAATTTCTATACACTTCCAACCATAAATTGTGTATAACAATGCCGCAAATTAACAAACACAATATTAACCACTATCCAATAAAATAAAAATCATGTACATGTTTGAATTGGAAAAACTATTCAACTCCATTATTAAGTTTTTAATTTAATTTTATAGTTTTACATCCACATTAGTCCATTATTTAGATATCCAAAATCAATGTATATACTAATATGTTAGGTAAAAGCACGTGGATAATATAAATTATCTACCATGTAGATTTTTTGTGATGCACATGACTCCACTATTAGTTAGATATCCACACTCAACTTATATAATAATGTTTAATATCAAGTAAAGTCATGCGGATAAGATAAATTATTTACCATGTAAATTGTGATCTACATAGGAATCATATGTATGAGGGAAAAATATAATGATTCTTATTTCATTTCAATTTAATTTCATTTTTTTTTCCTTACTATCCCTATTATCCCTATTTTTTTAAAAGGAAACCCAATTGACATTAGTGATTAAAAACCATGTATTGACATAATTAAATTATTATTAAATATCTATAAGTGATTAAAAAACATATTGACATAATTACATTATTATTAAATATTTGTATTTTATAGTGAATGAAATTAATACAATACCGAACTATTTTATTATTAATATCTACAATTTATAGTTGATGAATCTAATACAATACAAAACTACATTATTATTAGATATCAACATCTTATAGTTATATAGTTACTGAATGAGACACATTAAGACCTCACAAATAAAACAATGCTTCTTTAGCAATTATTACTTTTTTGGCATATCTATTATAATTAGAATAAACAAATAATATATAAACATAGAATTTGTAAATGAAAAGATTGGCAATTATACATCAATTTTCTAAGAAGAATTTTAAAATGTTTTGTGTATGTACATGTACATTTACATTTACTTTTTCATATTTTTTTTTACTTGAGAATAAAAGAATATAAGTACATTGAAGGGGTGATGATTTAGAGATCATCATGGTGCACAATCCCTCAAGCAACCCAAAATAGTACTCTCTGTATCTTGTGTCCTCCGATGCCAACTTCCCCACCCCTTTGTTCGTCACCACAAATGCAAATATCATGAAGAAAAGTAGCAATATTATGAGTAGAAACATCACAAACAATTATTTACATAGAATTCATGAAACCATAAAGCAAGTGCCTATGAATCCATCCAGAGAAACCAACATTATCAAAAGTACAAGAACTACAACTAGCTTGGTTAGGAACTTGTCACACTCTATCCCATGCCTCATCTCTAGCCACACGAAGAATTCAATGATTGGGATTAATGACATATGGTACATGTTGTGTTATGATTTAACATAAAGGTGGGAGTTTCTAATTCACCCTAGAGATGAATCTAGAGAAATTGTTCACCATATAAATTCCTATTGGTGTAATTACTCTATATTTTGGGAGGCAACATTTTACATTKTTCTTAGTATGATTAAAGAGTTWTGAGYATAGTGTTYTAGTCCTTGATATTTACTTTCACTTTGTGTTATGAGATGAAATCATTTTCATGTATTGAATATGTATAAGGTTGAGATTGTTAGGAAATTCAATTGCTTAAATTGCTTTACCTTAAATTATCAACCACAGAGCTCTTAAGTTTGTGAGATGCCGAAAAAATATATGTAGGAGTAGGAAACTAACACTAAGCTAAGAAAGCTAAAAAAAATTTCAAGAATCGGAAAAATCAGAATATCTTATGTTGTAGGTCGAGTCCTATGGATTCTCAACTATCTCTTGGATTTTGATGGTTAATAACATTCAAATCTTTGATTCACACCACACTTGACCGATCACACTTGTAGAAATAAAATTGCATAAATAAAAGGCTAGAGAATTCAATTGATGGAAATGGACTCATATTTCAACTATTAACCACATTCCTTTGGTTGACAAGAAAGATCCTCAACTGGTTTTGCAATCACTAAAGAAATTTAGCCTTAAATGCTTAACTCTCTAGGGAAACCACACTTGCATAAATGAAAGAGTATAAAGGAATGAAAAATAACTTAAATGAGCAACTAATGAAATAACATCACACACAAAAAATGAAGCTATTTGGGAAGCGTATACCAGAGAGAGGGGCCCCTTCCTCTCTTGGAATATAATTCCAAGAAGGACTACAATAGATAACTCTTGGCGTGCAACAAAAAGTTATTTATTCCAGCATCAAAATGATTACAATGATCCTTCTCTTTAATATGAGCTCTAAGTTATAACTCCTCCTACAAATCTTCTCTATGGCACGGTGTGGGTGCTATGGTGAGTTGTAAATCACCTCCTTAATCCATTCAGGGACACAATGACAATTTGGTCCGGGGGAAAAAAATCACAAACGAGCGAAGTAACCGAGTTCCATAAGATTTAGAAGGTGTGTATGACCAATGCCCACATGACCACAATGCTCACAATCTCTTGACACAGGGGATTTGAAAGTTGACCACCTATGCCAGATTTGCATTGTGCCTCACTGCACTAAATGCTAGTTTCAAATATCCTCTAACAAACACCTTTATGGGTGACAAAATCATAGGAGAGGGGTCCCCCGAGCTGGAATCAAGTGCCAAGAGTCAAACATAACTAGAATTTCATTGATCTGAGGCACGGTTTGGGTGCTATGGCGAGTTGTAGCTCGCCTCCTGAAGCCATTCAGGGACACAATGACAATTTGATTTGGGGGCACAAAATGACAACTGAGTGACACAATTGAGTTATTTTATCTCAAGAAGGTGTGTATGAACAATGCCCACACGATCACGGAGCCCACCATCTCCCAACACATGGGTTTTGAAAGTTGACCCTTTGTGTCAGATTTACATTATGCCTCACTGAGCTAAACCCTAGTTCTGAAGATCTCAAGAAGGTGTGTATGAACAATTCCCGTGACACAATTGAGTTATAATTGAGTTATTTGAGCTCAAGAAGGTGTGTATGAACAATGCCCACACGATCACGGAGCCCACCATCTCCCAACACATGGGTTTTGAAAGTTGACCCTCTGTGTCGGATTTACATTATGCCTCACTGAGCTAAACCCTAGTTCTGAAGATCTACTAACAGACACTTTTATGGGAGACAAAATCATAGGAGAGGGGTTCCCCTAGATGGAACTGGGTGACAGGAGTCCAATGGAACTGGAATTTCATCGATCTAAGGAACATTTTGGGTACTATGGCAAGTTGAAACTTGCCTCCTGAAGCCATTCAGGGACACAATGACAATTTGGTCTGGGGGCACAAAATCACAATCAGGTGACATAACTGAGTTTCATAAACTCTGAAAGGTGTAAATCTCCAATGCCTGCACGACCACATTGCCCAAAATTGCACGACATAGGGGATTTGAAAGTTCCCCCCTATGTCGGATTTGCATCGTGCCCCACTGAACTAAACCCTAGTTCTATAGATACTCTAACAAACACTATTTTGGGCTACAAATTCACATGAGAGGGGTCCTCCTAGCTGAAATATGGTGCCATGAATCCAACATAATTGGCATTTCGTCGACCTGAGGCATGGTTTGGGTGCTATGGCGAGTTTCAACTTGCCTCCTAAAGCCATTCAAGGACACAACGACAATTTTGTTTGGGGGTACAAAATCACAATCGAGCATCATAACTGAGTTTTGTAAGCTCCAGAAGGTGTATGAAAAACGCCCACATGACCATGATGCCCAAAATTGACACACAGTCTTTGAAAGTAGCCCTCCTGTGCTAGATTTGCATTGTGCCTTACTGAGATAAACTCTAGTTCTAGATATTCTCTAACAAACACTTTATAGGTGACAAAATCATAGGAGAGGGGTCCTCCTAGTTGCAATCTAGTGTCAGAAGTGCAAAAAAACTAGCATTTTGTCGATCCGAAGCATGATTTTGGTGGTATGGTGAGTTGCAACTCACCTCCTGAAGCCATTCATGGACACAATGACAATTTGGTCTAGGGGCACAAAATCACAATCGAGAGACGTAACAGAGTTCTGTAAGCTCTGAAAATGTATGTATGACCAACGACCACATGAACATGGTGCCCAAAATCTCTCGACATAGAGGATTTGAAAGTTGACCCTGTGTGACGAATTTCATTTTGCATCATTGAGCTAAACCCTAGTTTCGGAGATCCTCTAAAAAACACTTTTTTGGGCGACGAAATAACAGGAGAGGGGTCTCCCTAGCTAGAATCTGGTGCTAGGAGCCCAAAATAACTAGTGTTTCGTCTAACTGAGGCATGGTTTGGGTGCTATGGCGAGTTGCAACTTTCTTCCTGAAGCCATTGAGGGACACAATGACAATTTAGTCCAAGGGAACATAATCACAACTTAGCGATGTAACTGAGTTCCGTAAGCTTTAGAAGGTGTGTATGACCAACACCCATGTGACCATGGTGCCCATAATCGCCCAACACAGGGGCTTTGAAAGTTGACCCCCTATTCCGAAATTGCATTGTGCCTCATTGAGCTAAATCCTAGTTCCAGAGATCCTCTAACGTACACTTTTCTGGGTGAGAAAATCATAGGAGAGGGCTCCACCTAGATGAAATTCGGTGCCAGGAATCCAACATAACTAACATTTTGTTGATCTGAGGAATGATTTAGGTACTATGATGAGTTGCAACTCGCCTCCTAAAACCATTCAGGGACACAATGACAATTTGGTCTGGGGCACACAATCAGAACTAGACAATGTAACAGAGTTTTGTAAGCTCCAGAAGGCCTATATGACCAATTCCCACAAGACCATGGTGCCAAAAATATCCCAACATAGGGACTTTGAAAGTTGACCCCCTGTGTTGAATTTGCATTCTGCCTCACTGAGCTAAACCCTAGTTCTGGGGATCCTTTAAAAAACACTTTTCTGGGTGACAAAATCACAGGAGAGGGGTCTGCCTAGATGGAATCTAGTGCTAGGAGTCCAATAGAACTAGTGTTTCTTCGATTCGAGGTAGGATTTGGGTGCTATTGAGAGTTTCATATTGCCTCCCGAAGCCATTTAGGGACACAATAACAATTTGGTATGTGGGCATAGACTCACAATCGAGCGATGTAACTGCCTTGTGTAACCTCCAGAAGGTGTGTATGACCAACATCCACACACCCACAGTTCCCACAATCTCCAGACACAGGTGCTTTGAAAGTTGACCCCATGTGCTGGATTTGTATTGTGCCTCATTGAGCTAACCCAAATTGTGGAGATCCTCTAAATTTTTTTTTTCTATGCGATGAAATCACAGTAGAGGGGTCTCCCTAGCTGGAATTCGAAGCCATAAGTCTATTAGAATTGGTGTTTCATCGATCCGAGCCACAGTTTCAGTGCTATGGCAAGTTGTAACTTGCTTCCTTAAGCCATCCAGGGACACAATGACAATTTGGTATAAGGGCACAAAATCACAAACTAGAAACGTAACTGAGTTCCATAAGCTCCAAAAGGTGTGCATGGCCAGATCCCACATGACCATGATGCCCACAATTTCCTGACATAGGTTCTTTGTAAATTGACCCCCTATGTCGGATTTCCATTGTGCATGAGTGAGCTAAAACCTAGTTCTAGAGATCCTCTAACAAAAACTTTTCTTGTCGATGGAATCATAGGAGAGGGGTCCCCCTAGCTAGAACTTGATGCAAGGATTCAAACAAAACTGGCGTTTCATCGATTCGAGGTACGGTTTGGGTGCTATGGAGAGTTGCAACTCGCCTCTTGAAGCCATTCAGGGACACAATGAGAATTTGGTCTAGGGGCCCAAAATCACAATTGGGTGACATAACTAAGTTCTGTAAGCTCTGGAAGGTGTGCATGACAATCTCCCACACGACCATGGTGCCCACATTCTCCTAGCACAATGGATTTGAAAGTTGACCCCCTTGTGTTAGATTTGAATTGTGCCTCACTCATCTAAACCCTAGTTGAAAAGATCCTATAACAAAGACTCTTATGGGAAACAAAATCATAGGAGAGGGGTCCCTCAAGATGGAAACCAGTGCTAGGAGTCCAACATAACTAAGGTTTCATTGATCCGAGGCAAGGTTTGGGTGATATGGTGAGTTGGAACTTGCCCTATGAATCCATTCAGGGACACAATGACAATTTGGTCTTGGGACAAAAAATCACAACAGAGCGACGTAATTTAGTTTCGTAAGATCTAAAAGGTGTGTA
This sequence comes from Picea mariana, assembly GCA_032191745.1. Lineage (NCBI taxonomy): Eukaryota > Viridiplantae > Streptophyta > Pinopsida > Pinales > Pinaceae > Picea > Picea mariana. The sequence continues at coordinate 17,174 of JASDQU010345194.1, forward strand.
TGACCAACAACCACATGAACATGGTGCCCAAAATCTCCTGACACAGGGGACTTGAAATTTGACTGTAATGATCCCAAGCCAATTTTTTTCTTGGAACCACTAACTATCACTGACGTGTTTGATGTGCAGGTGGTTATTGAAGTGTCTCAGTTATTTATATGGTGTTTATACAAGATTCATCCAACATATGCAAGATCATAACATATTCAAGATATAGAAAACACAAGCATAGATCTGACCTTTATTATAAAAAGCATGAATCAGATACAATAGAAAGAGCAGATCTAGAATAATCCTCAGATGGCCCAATAGATGATAGATATGAGCTGCTACAAAATGCTCCCACTAATACAAAACAAGCCTCCAAAGGATGGATAAGAAATGAAGGTCAATACAACAGATCTGAGCCGTCCAGATGCCAACTCCTCCGGTTGAAGATGCCATGCTCTAGTAGAATTCTGAAATCCTCAATAAATCAGCCTTGATGAAGGAAGACTCCAAATGAGCCCAAACTCTACCAACTGATAGATCAGGGTGATAGGATCCCCCTCCTAAAGTCTCAAGTTGAAATGCTAAGGCCAACCCCTCCAAATACTGAATCTTCTAATGAAGCTGCACCCTCCTGGATGCCTGGAAACCTAGATAACTTGGACTTGATGAAGAAGGCCTCCAAATTCTCTGAAACTCTCTAGGAATGTAGATTGGGCTATGGAAAACCCGTGGGAGAAGTTTCATATCCAGATTCCAGGTAGATCTCTCTAGATATGAGAAACACTGAGTCACAAGATGTCCTGCTAGCCTCCAAGTCGTCCCAAACTGTAGCTGGAGATCTAATGAAGATAACTCTTCAAGGAAACCCTCAAATTGATGGTTGAGCACCTGCAAGTAAAACCCAAGTGTTGGAATTCCCAACGTCTCTCCTGATTAGCTGGATCAAACTCTTCTTGAGATGATGATGTGCCCTTCCTGGACACTCCTGAATAGTATGACCCTGTTACTTTTATGAAGATATTGGTGGATATGTGATGAGTGTAGAATGGTGTGGATGGATTCTTTCATCCCCAAGACCAATCTTTGGAACAAGGTGAGTGGATCTTTCACCACTGAGTTGCTCACAAAGGTTTTTAACAAAAAAACCTCCAAACTGTATGCTCAAGAGCAATAACAAGAAAATACCAAAATCCAGAATGCCTCATAGGTGCACCCCAACCTTCTATTTATACTTTTTCTTCTATTTCTCTATTGAGTTAGATTAACTCCCAGGGTTAACTCTTCCAGTGATTCTATTCTTTCATTGAGTTATCTTTTACTCCTTTTTACCTTTTTCTCAGGTCAACTTAAGAATATAACCTCAGCCTAGTTGATCTTTCCCCCTTAGTGTAAGACTATGGCCTAGTGGGGATGCTTAGGCCACTGTGTCTCCTCAATACCTCTTCATCAAGAGGTGGGGGACATTACAGTCTCCCCTGCTAGAAATTGCTTG
>JASDQU010345199.1:0-12455 GCA_032191745.1 Picea mariana
AGGCTGCACCTAAACAGAGTCATTTTCAAGCTGTCAAAAGGATATTCAGGTATTTAAAAGAAACAATGACTTATGGTCTGTGGTATCCCAGAAATTAGAGTCTTCAGTTGACTGCTTATTCAGATGCAGATTGGGAAAACTGTGTTGATGAGAGAAAAAGCACCAGTGGAGGAGCATTCTTATTGGGTGACTCCTTAGTATCCTGGCTTAGCAAAAAGCAAGGTTCATTTCTTTATCAACCATAGAGGTAGAGTACATTGCTATTGCTACTTGTTGCACTCAGGTATTATGGATGATTCAGACACTTGCAGACTTAGAGGTAAAATACACTGCACCAATCCCAATTCATTGTGATAACATTAGTGCCATCAGTGTGTCTAAAAATCCTGTCTTCCACTCCAAGGCCAAACATATTCCCATAAAATATCATTTTCTGAGAGAGCAGGTCACCAATCAAATTGTTCAGGTCCATTACATTCCCACTACAGAACAAATTGCAGACATCTTTACTAAACCCCTAGCCAAGACACCGTTTGAATATCTCAGACAGAAGCTGGGTGTCATTTCGTTTCACACCTAAAAGATTCCATCTTGTTAGGGGGAGTTGTGTATTGTTTGAATATCTCATGCCTCCTAAAATTACTGCAATAGCTCAGGGGGCGCATGTCTCTTCTTTGACATTGATGTCAAAGGGGGAGAAAAGAATTTGGGTGCCTTAGTTGCCATCAATGCCAAAGGGGGAGATTATTGGAAAATGTTTAAGAGGCAACATGCTTGTCATTGATGGCAAGTACAGCAGTGATGATGGCTTGAGTACAACACCGATGATCAATAGGAAAATAGAAGATATGTCCAGGAAGATCGAATGATCGAAGGCAACGCAACATTGATAAAATGATCGAAAGCCCAAGAAGCATTTATGATCATTGGATCTCATTCAAAATTCTCGTAAGAACGAGGACCATCAGATCAGAATATAGACAAGAAGAGTGCTAAACAGAAGGATAGATCTCAGACGTTAGATCCAAGCACAGGACTTGACCATCGTTGGATCAAGGAGAACCTGCACACCTTTTAAAGTATAACAAGGAGAAGCGGGCGTAATCGCAATATGCGAAATCGCGACTTAATCTGAGTCGTCAGATCGAGGTTGAATCTGGACCGTTGATTCCAGTCCATGTCGGAGTTTTGAGGATCGCGAGTTGAACATGTCAAAGATTATTAACTTCAGGAATATTGATATCGCGATATACAAAATCACGACTTAATCTAAGCCGTCAGATCAAGGTTGAATCTGGACCGTTGATTCCAATCTATGTCGGAGTTTCGAGGATTGATTTGATCAAGCTTTGATCTGGACCGTTGATTCCACTCCATATCGTAGTTTCATGAATCACTGCATAGAGAGACAAGAAAACAACGCAACAAGAATGTCGAAATCGCGATATGCAAATTCGCGATTCAATCTTAGCCGTTGAATCAAGATTGAATCTGGACTGTTGAATCCAAGTCCATTTCAGGAATTCGAGGATCGAGAGTTGGAGATGTCAAGGAATGTTAACATCAAGAATTCTGATTTCGCAATATGCGAAATCGCGAAATGATATGAACCGTCAGATCAAGTGTTGATTAGGACCGTTGATCCCACACCATTTCGGGGTATCGGGGATCACGACTTGGAGAGTCGAGATGTCTCATCTCCAGAATCACGAGATGTGAAATCGCGAAAGCACCTCATGCATAAGGCTATGGTCACAGCCCTTGGTCACATCAGCGAGAGATGGAGGAAAGAGCTAGAGCAACCAAGCTTCGTTTCGGGGATCGCGACTGGGAATGTCGAGATGCATGGTCACATGAATGTCGAATTGTCGAATGCTAAAATGCATGCAAAATCCCATGGAATCAATCCAACGGTGCAGGTGAACATGAGCATGATCGAAGGGCTAATATTTATCCTCACTATGTAACTGCTAGAAACCATTGATGGTTTCTACCAGAGGATGCGAAGAGACTTCTGTGTGATTTCCAGAGGAGCTGAAGAGTTACATGGAATCTGCCAGTGGAATGAAGACGATTCATGAAGGAAATTGACAGCTAGATGAGGGTTAGAGCTCATAACTGAAACAGAAAGGATGAGCTCGACTGTAACAAAGAAGACGAAGAGTCTCAACTGCCAGAGAGAAAAAGGAATCTCGGCATAACACCTAGTGATGATAGACACAGGGGTTGAACTGCCAGAGAAGTTGAAGAGTCGCGATGATGATCACATAGAGCACTTGAGATGTCGAGGAAATTGGCGTAGTATGAGCATGCATAGGAATGGTGAATATTGCATGCACAAGATGCACATAAGCTATATATACACGGTACAGAGAAGAGAAGTGGTTGTTGTTGCTATTGGAGTTTTCTGTGGTTGCTATTATTGAAGGTGATTCATGTGTGAAGAAGGAGGAGAGTGCAGCAGCTGAATTGAACAGAAGAGGAACTGTGCAGTGAATGGACATGGCGTACAGAGCATAAAAAGCAGAAGAAAAGACAGTGCAAGTCATGTGTGCAGGAAGGCAATGAGGCAGACAGAGCAATGAAATGCAGCAAAACAGTGATGAGTCTGGTAAGCGATTGTTGAACATTATATCACTGTAATGAATTTCAGTAGCAAAGATTTATATTTCAGGGTGGAAGGGAAGTTCTAGGGAGGACTAGTGTCCTCAAAGGTTCAAGTGGGTGATTGAACACAGGGAGTTGGTGCTTCCTTCTAGTTGGTGCTAGAGAAATCAGGGAGTTGGTGCTTCCTTCTAGTTGGTGCTAGAGAAACCAGGGAGTTGGTGCTTCCTTCTAGTGGGTGCTAGAGAAAACAGAGAGTCGGTGCTCTCAGCAAGTTGCAACTTGCAAAACAGAGGTTGTAGCCTCACAATGAGTTGGTGCTCATATGTATGATAATATAAAGAATGTAGATAATACTTATCATATAAAGAAAAAAAGGTTTTTACCCTGTATGGGTTTCCTCGGGAATTATCTGTCTCTGTCTTTCTCATATATGTGACTGATGTTGAATGTGCCCCTGTTTAAATTCTCTGCATTATTGTGATCATCATTGAGTGCCTTGTAAATATTTAAAAAGAAGCATAATTGTTTAAGCACGGTAACAACTGATTCACCCCCCCTCTTAGTTTTCCAACAAAAAGAGCTTAAAGAGGACTCCAAGGGGGTTCCTTTTTCGTATATCCTTGTTGAGCCCGAAAAAGTGATAAAAGTATGCTCAATCGCGTTCTCATGTATTTTCGAGCGCGAGAATGGACAAAGACCACGCTCAAGGTTTTATACAAAAACCATAAAAAACAATCAAAACATGCGATGGAAAAAGCAAAATTATGTCTGCATCCCTATATATGAACATCGAAGTCATTACGCCTGCAAAAATTACACTCAAAAAGGCATTAGGAATTAGGGTTTAATAAATAAATAAAATAAATAATTATTAAAAAACCAAATAACATGGTAAAAGTAAATAAAAAGGAGTAAAACTCTTTTTACAATATCATTTTCACTTTTCCACTATTTGAGCCCAAAAACCCCTCTTTTAGCCTCAAAGTTCGGCATCAGATTGCGGGAGTTACGAGCGTCCATTCGTCGAGTTGTCAACGACAGTGAGGTAGGCTCTTTGTCCTCTACTCTTTCATGGTTTAATTTTGCAATTTCATTGGTTAAAATTCATTTTTGGGTTGATTTTACAAGCCCTACTTGTGCACTAGCATTCTCGCAGGTGAGCTACATGGGACCTGCGAGAATGGGTCATTCTCGTAGGTGAGCCCACAGCAGCCTGCGAGGTTCTCGTACTGTGCCTAAAGGCCACCTGCGAGAACCGCAAAGCACAAAAGTTTTTTAAAAATTTACTTAATGAAAAAGAACCAGTTCATGAATAGAGTTGCTAATCCTCTTTTTGTGCTCCTTATGCAGGTAATTGGCCATCAAAATGGTTCTTGAATGGTGCAAAAGGGATCACAAAGAAGACAATTCTATTGCGAGAAATCATCCACCCATTATTGCTTCTTTAAGAAACTGTGGCCTCCTGAAGTACTTTTGCATCCCGGGCATGAGGGCCCAAGTCAGGTTATTAGAGTACCTGGTGCATATGTGGGATCCTGATCAGTAGGTATTTCATGTGGGGGTCCACACACTATCCTTAGATATTGAAGACATTTATTTCTTGATTGGATTGTCATGGTGTGGGCACTACGTGAGCCTAACTGGTAGCAGAGGTGTTGGGCTGCCCATGAGCGAGTACTGTCGCATACACTGTGTTCCTGAGGCAGAGAGGAAGAAAGGGAAAGTAGCTATTTGGGGGGTACAGGATTTGACCCTCCGTACTATCTTGTTTATCATAACTTGGATGGTAGGGAGTTCCACTCCTCACATGGCATTATAGAGCTACTTCCAGTATGCTATAGAGTGTACTGAACCTCGGGTTTTCAACTAGGTAGATGCTGTGCTTCGTAGTATGAAAAATAAGTTAACCAAATGCAGACGAGGCAGCCTGAAACAATTCAGGTACGGATATTTGTTGGTGTCCTTCTTTCTCGAGAGGGTTCCTGTACTGAGGTTGCAGGTTGATTAACATTTTTCAGCTCCTACAGATCCAAGAATGTTGAGATGGTGTCAGTTGATGGCCCGACACGTAGCTGGACCGATCATCAAGTATGATGATACCTTCTTTGACTAGCTTCAATCATAGATGTTGATGGTTAACGATTATGCTTATGCCGGGTTGGATTTTCGAGGAGATCCGGACTTAGTCCTACCAGAGGATGCTAAGTGGGGGGAACTTGGTAAGAAGTACACACACTTTTTCTTTTTAAATGTTTTTGTGAATTTTAATCATATTCAAATGTTTTTAATATGTTCGTCCAAAGACTAAATACAAAATTCATTTTTGATGACACATATGTTGTACCTTACCGACCTCCTGGTACTTCTCCCATTCAGCGGCGAGGAGAGGTAGCACCAACGCCACAATATGCCGAGGATTATCAAGCAGTGGAACAAAACCTAGAGGGCTTGACTGCAGATATTCCAGACATGCCTCTTGAAGAGGTTCCACGACGTGATAAACATCATATAGTAGGGGTATCAGGTTCCATGAGTCGACTGCTCCGTAGGGTTGCTCGGGCAGTCGTGTGCTATCGTGAACGTCATCCATGACGTCACTTTGTAGAAGCTATGAGATTCATATTTTGATATTTTGTTCTTTGGACAAAACTTTTTGTAAAAAACTCTTTTGATCGTTATATATACAGATGGCTTCTACTGGTTTAGCATGTGTTGTGTGAACATTTATATGATTGATTTATAAATGATCCAAATGTCTGTCTAATACATAGTTAGCCAATGCATCAGTTAATGTATTTAGACATCTAGGAATATCAAAATAACGTTCCAAGAGGCAAATTCGCAAATACATTTGTAATAAAGTAAGACTTCGAATAGTATAGACATTACTTAACTGTAGTACCACAAGCTGCGAATCGAGCCGCACAACCAAATGACGGATTCCAAGCGAGATAGCATCAATCAATAATTCAATAACAGTGCTATACTCTGCAATATTGTCGGTCACATAGCTGAGATACACACCTCATAAGGAGACAAGTTCGTTTGTAGGGGCGTAAATTGCCCATGCAGCGGAAGCAAGGTTCTGAGTACTACAGCTAGCGCCATCAGTGAAGCCAATGTAGGGTAGTGAAGACTCCGACATCTGAAAATCAAACACATCGTCACATAAGGGCAGAGACCGAATAACGACAAAAGCAAGCTATAGTAACACACAAGAAGTATGATACAATAAAAATACAAGTACTCGTGCATAGATGATTTCATGCATAGTACTTCTTCAAGTATAACCCATTCTTGGGTTCACTCAAAGGGATACCATCATAATCCACTAACTCATAAGCCCCTTTTTCCAAAACTCATCGAACAATATAAGGACCATGCCACATGGCTTCGAATTTCCCAGCTCCTAACATATCTCGATCTTTCTCATAGAGGAGAACAAGATCTCCTTCGGAGAAAACGCGAGGCTTGACATGCTTGTCGTATTGGGCCTTGACATGATTTTTCTGAGCTTCTATGACTAGGGTGGCATTGTGTCGAGTTTTGTCTAATCGCATAAGATACAATAGACATTCTTCTTCAGCAGAAGTGTTGGGTAGGAGTTCAACAGCTAGTTTTAAAGAGGGTATCTCACATTCAATCGTGAGAATGGCTTCCACACCATAGACTAACTAGAAAGGTGTAAACCCAGTAGCGGACTTGACGGATGTCCGATACACCCACAATGTTGAAAACAAAATTGTGTGCCAACTTGTTTTATGAATCCCTATCATTCATCGGAGCATAGTTATGAGAACTTTGTTAATCTCTTCGACTTGGCCGTTGGCTTGTGGGTAATAGGGCGTCGAGTTATCATGGCGAAGACCCAACTTTTCAGTAAGTTCGGACATCATAAAATTCTTGAAGTGGCTACCGTGATCAGTGACGATAGCTTGGGGAACACCAAAACGAGCTATGACGTGATTAAAAATGAATAATGTTGCGGTCTTTCCAGTGTTGTCAAATGTCGACATCGCCTCGGCCCATTTCGTAAAGTAATCGACGGCTACAATAATGTAACCATGCCCCCCGGCCGAGTGAGGGTGACATGTCANACCAACAGAGACCACAGGGTGAAGAGGAGCGGGATGTGACCGTATCTTGTTATTATAGGTCTGGCAAGCATGGCATTTTTGAACGACGATTATACAGTCGTTAAATAAAGAAGGCCAAAAATACCCTGCTCGTAAGATCTTCTGGGCAGTAGCATACCCAGACATATGACCACCACAGGCTCCAGAATGGCAGTCATTCAGAGATCTCTCAGGCTCGTCAAAAATGAGGCAGCATCGAAAAATAGATTCAATCCCCGGAGGATAATATATTGACGAACCTAGTATCGTATTCGACGTCGCTCAGTACTGGACAAAGTTGGCCGGAAAGTCTGGGTTTGGAAATCTATAATGATATCACCATACCAAAGATCATCAGTGTCGATGAGGAAAAGGGATTCATCGGGTAATGAATCAGCTGCTACATTTTCCGTTGCAGAATGGGGAAAGTCGCATATCAACTCAGCAAAGACTAAGGACTTCTTAGACTTGGCGCGTTCAAATTTCAAGTCAAACTCCTGGAGTATCACAATCCATTTGGAGTATTTTCCCCCTAGCAATTGTCGTGTGAGAATGTGTTACATAGGGTTGCAGTTAGAAATCACTGTAGTCTTGCGCGAGAGGATATAGTGTCGGAAGCATTGGACGGCTTGAACGACAGCCAAGGCCAGTTTTTTGACATGTAAATACTTGATTTCAGTAGGCGTGAGACTTCGACTCAAGTAGTAGATAACATGTTCGTCGTTAGCATCATCCTCTTGGACGAGAACCATACCAATGGTGTAATCCGAGACAGCAAGATAAAGGAAATAATCGCGACTGTAATCTGGGGGAAACAAAAGCGAAGCATGTGTGAGGGACATTTTCAAAGCCTTGAAAGCATTGTTGGCGATGGTATCCCATACGAACTCAGACCCCATTTTAAGTAACCGCGTAAATCCACGAGTTATCTCGGCATAATTTGGGATAAAATGACGAAGAAAGTTTGCTTTACCTTGCAAACTTTGTAACTAGCGAAGGGTAGAAGGAGGAGGGAGGTTTAAGATCGCCTCAACCTTCAAAGGATCCACCCGGATGCCTTGATGCGAAACGATAAAACCTAGAAGGCGGTCGGATTCCATGCAAAAAACACACTTATGGGGATTCAAATGTATATGGTAAAATCGACAGCAGACAAAAATGGCTCGGAGGTGGGTGGGATGATCGACTCAACATTTTGAGTGAGCGAGTAAATTGTCCAGATATGGTTGAACGATGTGCTTGATATCATGGAAAGCATAAGACATAGCGCGTTGGAAAGTTGCGCCAGCATTCTTGAGACCGAAAGGGAGTTTTTGATAGGCAAAAGTACCCCAAGGACAAATAAAAACAGTCTTACGTTGATCCTTGGGAACAATGTTGATTTGATTATACCCAGAGAAACCATCCATCAGAGAGAAGATTTCACTTCCAGCGCAATCGTTGACAATTTGATCGACGAAAGGGGTAGGAAAGTTGTCTTTGGGACAAGATTTGTTGATATCCCTATAATCAACGCATACACGAATGGTACCTTGTTTCTTGTTGATTGGGACAAGATTGGAAACCCAGTCTGTGAGGGCCACCAGATAAATAAAGCTGGCTTTTAGAGGTTTCTCGACTTCGAGTTTGATAGCAGCCGCTTTACATGGGTGAACGGGAGGAAAGCATTGCCTGACAGGTTTAGCGTCAGGGTATATCTTGATTTTATGTATCACAATGCTAGGGTCGATACCCAACATTTCTTCATAGCTCCAGGCGAAGATGTCACGAAACTCTTTGAAAAGGGACGTGTAGGTGACAATCTCGTCAGGGGAACAAGAAGCTCCGATATGGACATTTTCAACGATTCCAGGTTTGACTGAGATGTCAAGGGGAATCGTGGGAGAGATATTGCTTAAGTTCCCTTCGAAAAACACATCGTGTGCAGACCCAGGAACAGTTGAAATGACGACAACGGTCGACGGAGTCGAAATCCATTGGTAGTTGTCAAGGGTATGTTGCTCCAGGAAAAGGATGGAACAATGATGTCCATCGTTCCAAGGGGTGTCCTCCATGATAAACATGATCATCTCATCAGTGGTAAAAATGACACGAAAGGGATCCGGAGATAAATCACCAAGAGAAGGGGTAGAAGGGGTTGCCAATTGAATGGCCTGATAGGTGGATTCGACCAGACTTAACGACATTTTGTCTCCGTAACGAAGATGATCTCCAGGGTCAGGTACTAGCCATGGGTCGTGAGATGCAGTAATTTCATGAATTGAGGTGGAGATCATATTGATTGAAGCAACGGACGAGCGTGGAACATCAGGTGGTGGAATGGGGAAAGTGCCCATTAACGAAGAGTCTTTGATAAGACCTACACCGACATTCTCATAACCCGGTGGGGTTTTAGCGATGAACGATACGTTTCCAATATGAGTATCAGAGTTAAAGAAGGCTAATTGGTCGACAGTGACAACCTTCCCTTCATGTGGGAAATGTACCACATGGAAAAGGGTCGACACAACTACGCACATGGAATTGATCCAGCTGTGGCCAAGCAGAAGATTGTAATCAAGGGGAGCGTCAAAGACTTCCACTTCGACTTGGACCGTTTTGCCTTCTAACATGATGGGCAACGAAGGAAGGATGTCGTAGGGCTTAAAACCAAAGCCATTGAAGGCTTTTAGAGTATTATGGGATTTGTTCAAAGGGGGAGAGCCAATGACTTTCCAACAAGTAAGAGACATAACACACATTGAGGCACCCTCATCAATAACGGTTCGACAAATGTTTTTGTCAGAGACAATCACTTGGATATGGAACACGAGTTGTGGGGGTAACCTTGGAATGTGATCTTCCAAGTCAAAAATTATTAAATTTGTATCCGTCGGGTTGATTTCACCGATATCTTTCAACAATGCCTTCCGTTGTGTAGGAAAACTCTAAAGGACTTCGAGGGCTAACATCGCAGAAGGTGCTTGGGCCAGATCTTCTACAATGTTGTAGTTCTGGGCTGCACGAGCATGAGGATTGAAAGCCGATTTCTGAACGATGCCCTTTGGAGGGGGTCGAAGAATGGTGTCAAGGCTCGGTCGTTTGAGATGAAGATGACCCTTGGTAGGTGGAGTCGTGGGAGAGGGTTATACCAATGAAGGAGGTAAGTCATCAACCTTCTCTTAAGAGGGAGAATAATATTTGGCTCGAGTGGTGAGTGCAATGTCGTTTTGCTTCGAATCACTTGTACACATCAATACATAAGATGTAGTAGAAGATGAGGGTTGGTCATGAATGATCAAATGAGCCTGTTGTTGAGACGGGAAGGGTTGAGACAAAACGGTCGAAACAGGTGGTTTTGGGGTTCCTTGAAGGAACTTAGTGACTTCATCACATCGTGGACAATACTTCATGTAGTGATCATCACCACAGATAAGGAAAGGGTATCGAGGTTTGCGCTTATCCTGAACATCAACAGGGGTAGTTTTGGTTCACTCTGCTTGAGAAGTATTTTTGTCCTCCTTACTCTTACCCCTTCCCTTTTTGGATTTGTTTTTACCGACTGGGGTAGATTGAACTGCATTTACCTCAGAAGTCTTGCTGGTGGGAGGTGCAGGAGATGGAGCATTTTGAACATTAGAAGAATCAGGTTTGGGTGGGATGCTTGAGGCGGAATGTGGTTGGGCTTGGAAAGTTCCAATCACACCGTCGGCTGCATGCGAAGCAGCTGGAGTAGTTGAAGTGGCGGAAGTGGAAGGACGAGGCAAGTCAAGTAGTAAATCGTAAAGGGTACCCATTTGCGAGTAAACGAGATCAAGATATTGAGCATGAATTATGGCTTGCTCTTCCATGACTACTCCACCCATGGTGATGTCACGACCAATGTCGTTCACAAATCATTTTGTAAACCACTCTTCCAGCAACCGATCGGGGAGTTCGAGTTTAATGAAACAACATCTCCATCGCCACTCATGAATGTGATCAAAGATATGAGTGCCTTTATTTTGTTTAAAAGAACTCAAAATCTCAGTCCCCGTTTCATAACGAATTGGTAACTGGTAGTGTGTGAGGAAAGCCATAGCTAAGGTGTTGAAGTCAGCAAAAAAACCTCGTGGTAGTTTGATATACCACTTCGTGGCAGAACCTGTGAGGGTTCATTGAAAAATACGTAAACGAATGGAGTCATCCATCAAAGAGTTGGATGAGCACCATAGGTGAAAAGTCATAACGTGATTGTTTGGGTCCTCTCCCGCTTTCCCATCGAATTTAGGAATGCCCGACAGTAGCTTTGCTGGTATAACAGGCCAGTGGGGAGAGTGACAAATCAGATCATTTAAAATCTGAGACAAATCCGGTAGATCCAAAGTAGCCAAGAAGGGTAACTGTTGATTCACTTGTGGGTACTGGTGGTTTTGGGGAGGAAGCCTCGTTGGAAAACTAGTAGGGCCATAAGCGGTCTGCATATAATGTGAAGACCCAGGTAGATTCGGGGGTGATTGAAAAAGATAGTAGCTCATGGGGTTGTACTCTGGAACAGGGACGTGAGTTTGAGCAGTCGAGCCCCAAATAGGATTGAATGAACTGGGATATGGTTGGCCCATACTAGGGGGTATACCAGATGCAGCTGGAAACTGTTGCCCCCCAATCGATTGAGGAGGATGTTGTATCAACTGATTCCAATACTAGGCCAAGGACAAAGGTATGTTTTGTCCATAAGGTGGGGTCGGTCCTCCGATCGAAGGTGGTGTTCCAATTGGGGGCAGTGTTCCAATTGGAATTTTCCCGCTAAGAGGGGGCTAAGTCATGCCACCTTGGTGGAATTGTCCACCGACAGGAATCTGGTAATTTGGTGTGAATGACGGAATAGTGCCACTAGGATTAATTCTTCTGGTAGAGGACGATGAAGGTCCTCCAAAAAGAAATTGAGGGAGTGTCGGAACAAAACCAGGAAGAGAGTGCCCAGAAGAAGAGGGACCACCAGGAGAGCCGGATGGGGTTTGTGGAGGAGTTGAAATGGAAGCATTCAACGCACTCTATTCGGGTGGTAGTGTCAGAATGACGTTGGACATATGCGGTGCGCTAATGGGAGCAATACTAACCGCAGTAATCCCGGTGTGAACACTTGTAGTATTCGTGAGATGGGCTATTTCGATAGGGACGATAAAGCGATAGGCGGTAGTAAACGGTACTGTCTTTGGACTAGAGATTTCAAAAATCACAGGTGGGGAGATTTCAGAAATCATAGGTGAGCCTGGACCAAAAAGGTCTCATCTAAAAACGCCCGTAGAACAAAAAGGATCTTGGTCCCCAGGTCCAGTCGGAGATCCAGAATACACAACAATTAAGTCTCTGGAAGAGTTTGCTCGCATAAGACATCGCTCAGAATCAGGGCGAAGTCGAAAGTCCTCTTGAGTATTAGTAATTCGAAAATGTTCTAGAGAGTCAGTTCGTTCCACTTGTGGTGTGGTAACGTCTTGGACTTCACTCTGCTGAGGAGAGCCCTCAGGTGAACTTGTCGGTAAGGGTTGAGAACCTTCCGGATGTTCCGAAGACAAACCCTACATTCTACGGGAACGACGTGGGGGCTCAATTGTGAATGAGTTACAAACTCACAAAAATAATATTATGGTTAACTTGGGAAAATGAACAGCACGTGCTAGTAAACAAAATCTAGGAAACAATACCAAGAAAACAAGACCTTCTAATTCCAAAGTCACTAGTTGGTGATGAAATCCAACGTCGCAACAACGAGAT
>JASDQU010345206.1:0-12471 GCA_032191745.1 Picea mariana
GGATAATGTGTTGGGGATTAGAAGTCAAAGATTCACATGTTAGTGTGTTAGGGATTAGGAGTTAGTGGTTATGGGTATAATTAGGTTAATGGTTAGTGGGTTAGACATTAGAGTGTTTTTTTTAGAACTAGAGGAATTTGTAATTTCCCTGGATAATTACCTAGGCGAGACACAATTTCAAATCTAGCTAGATTCCACTATAACCCCTAGATTAGTGCCAACAACTTGCAATCCAATGCAATGCCTAACAATAAAATTATGACATAACAAGAGTCAAGAAGTTCAAAGACACATGCGCAAGGGGGTCCCACTCCTGGGGGGCGTCTACCCTTCTAGCCTTATCACAACAAGCCAAAATTCATATACCTACTCTTTATTAAGTCATGTTTTCTATGAATTTTTCATACCCTTCCATTTGACTAAATAGATTTTATATGTTTTGGCTCGATTGTTTGTGTCAACAACGTGCTTAATCCCTTCTCTTTTTTTCTTTAGTAATTGTTTTTGTCACATTATGCACTTTTGGGTGATAAGGATATAGATCTGCTATGTTGAATATGGGACAATTTCCTCGTGATTCAATTTATTATATAAGGTACCTTGAGGGTACATTTCTTTCCGTTGATGAAGCATAACCAACTTTCCAACCTAAAATTCAATTACTCTTCTATGATGATCACCTTTAATATTATATGATTCATTTGTCTCCCACAATGTTTTCTTCACATACAGCTGCATATATTTAATGTGTTCCATAAAATTTTCTATACCTTTGTTAACATGTGTTTCATTAGAGAGATCAATTAAATCCATTAATTTTGGGATTTGTCCATAAATAATTTGAAAATGGGGCATTTAGAGATCTATTCAGAGCCTCCTTGGTATTTTTACTTGTGAAGGTGCATGGCTTAGAAAACAATTCAAGCGAGGCACATAAGCGATGACCTTAAGTGAGGCACATAAGCAACACACNGCCTAGCAATAAACTTATGACATAACAAGAGTCAAGAAGTTCGAAGACACACGTGCAAGGGGGGTACCACTCCTGGGGGGCGTCTACCCTTCTAGCCTTATCACAACAAGCCAAAATATCATTGTGGATTTGAACCTGGGTGAGGAGAGTGAGAGACCTACCTCCCAACCATTTAGGTTAGGTATTAGAGTTTTAATATGTAGGAATGTAAGTTTCAATGAGTTAGTGGTAAGTGTCTTAAAGGTTATGGGTTAGTAAATGAGTTCATTAGGGTTTAGTTCATTAGTTCATAATGGGTACTTAGTGGGTTAGGGGTTAGTGCGTTAGGGTTTAATGCATTAGTTCTTAATGGGTTAATGCATTATTAGTTCTTAATGGGTTAGTGCATTAGGGTTTAATGCATTTTTTCCTCCTTCATCGTTCCTAATTCCTCGTTCCTTGACCATGGTGTAGTCCCCAAGATCCATTATTTTTGTACAAAATTACATACTAATGGCATAAAATTATCAACGAACTTTTTTCGTCGATAGTATAGAAAATTCATCGCAAGATTATTTACATTTGTCTCTCTTGCGACGATATCAAATGATGCTTGGATTCATTTCATATTTGGTTTATCAACTTGAAATCTCAATTTGATACTTTGCAAGCTAGCTAGACCTTCAGTCAAATACAAATATGAAACTTGGAATCATTAACATATCTACTAGAACATATGAAAAATAGGGTTTAATATGGTTTCCATGATGAATTGATGATGGACGAAAGTGGGTGTGTGAGTAAAATTTGAGTCCAAAAACCCTCCCATATCGTTAAGGCATGCCAGTAGTCTATCCATGACAAATTTTAGTTCATACAAAAACTGTTTGAAAACATTTCAACATTGGCCCCATTCGCAAGTCCATGTTGTCGGTGTCTAGTCCTCATGCAATTTTTGTTCCTCGTTCATCATTCCTCTTTCCTCGTTCCTTGATCATGGTGTAGTCCCCAAGATCCATTATTTTTGTACAAAATTACATACTAATGGCATAAAATTATAGACGAATTTTTTTCGTTGATAGTATAGCAAATTCGTCGCAAGATTATTTACATTCGTCTCTCTTGCGACGATATCAAATGATTCTTGGATTCATTTCATATTTTGTTTATCAACTTGAAATCTCAATTTGATACTTTGCAAGCTAGCTGGACCTTCAGTCAAATACAAATATGAAATTTCGAATCATTAACATATCTACTAGAACATATGAAAAATAGGGTTTAATATGGTTTCCATGATGAATTGATGATGGAAGAAAGTGGGTGTGTCACTCAAATTTGAGCCCAGAAACCATCCCATATCATTAAGTCATGCCAATAGTCTATCCATGAAAAATTTCAGTTCATACAGAAACTGTTTGAAAAAAATTCAACGTTGGCCCCATTCGCAGGTCCATGTTGCCGGTGTCTAGTCCTCGTGCAATTTTTGTTCCTCATTCATCGTTCCTCATTCCTTGACCATGGTATAGTCCCCAAGATCCATTATTTTTGTACAAAATTACATACTAACGGCATAAAATTATCGACGAATTTTTTTCGTCGATAGTATAGCAAATTTGTGGCAAGATTATTTACATTCGTCTCTCTTGCGAGGATATCAAATGATGCTTGGATTCATTTCATATTTGGTTTATCAAATTGAAATCTCAATTTGATACTTTGCAAGCTAGATGGACCTTCAGTCAAATACAAATATGAAACTTGGAATCATTAACATATCTACTAGAACATATGAAAAATAGGGTTTATGGTTTCCATGATGAATTGATGATGGAAGAAAGTGGGTGTGTGAGTAAAATTTGAGTCCAGAAACCCTCCCATATCATTAAGGAATGTCAATAGTCTATCCATGAAAAATTTTAGTGCATACAAAAACTGTTTGAAAAAATTTCAACATTGGACCTGTTGGCGTTAGAAGACACTCTTGGATTGCGATAGGAGCAGAGCCCAACGCCCATCAGTTTTATGTCACGATAGATTTAATGTGTGATCAAATGGGTAGAGGCCCAGGAAGGAATCACTCTAACTCAGGGACCGGGTCTGGTATGTAAAGAACAAAGGAGGTCTTGATCTAACTTCTGTCAGTGAGTTGATTGTAAAATGAGCAGGTGGAAGAATTGGTGAGATGAGTGGACAAGACTACTTCGGGCATCAGGCCTTTCAACAACTTGCGGAAGAAAAACTATGAATGCAAGATCCTCTTGGTTTAGAGTTTTAGGGAACTGAAGGGGTGACTTGACTGGATCCTCCAATTCCAAGTCATTCAGTGTTGGAAAAATCACAAGAACTGATTAGAGACAATGCAACTATCACAGTGATCAACCCTACATCATCCTATAACAGTTGCAGCTCGACTAGATCCTCCAATTCTGAGCTATTTTAACACAGTGTTAACAAAGATATGGAAAGAAGTTGACATACATAAGGCAAGAAATCTCAAGTGTCATTACATACACAAAACAACTAGAGCTTTGCTAAAATTTTTACAACCGGGAGCCTCGCTCAACTATCGATACTTACAAAAATAGAAAAACTAAGTACATATACTCAGAAAAATTCACCCAACAGAGGCGTGCTTGGACATCCAAGGCATGGTGTCTCTTTAGTCAAACCTGGACGGAAATCCTTCGTTAGATGCCACCTTAACTCAACATGTCTCTTGCAGGGGAGACCTGCACATAAGGGTACCACGGGATGATTGCTCCAAGACTCCCATACCTTCCATTTATGGCTCAAGCTGAGGTTTCACCTACCTGCTTGATATTCATTAACTGATTCCCCAAGGAGTGGTTGAGATGATACCCTCAGGAGAAGACCTCATGCCTGCTCTCTAAGGCTCGGAGGCTAGCCTCCCTTTCTTCTGGCATCGCGCTCAATATGATCCAGTGATATGACCGTGGGCCCACATCCAGAGGTGCCTTCGGCACTTTGCATTTTGTGGATGAGAAGGATCTGATCCTTGCTCTTCAAAGTCATGATAGGCGAAGCGGCGATAGAGCCCAATTGTGTGCCACGTGTCCCTCTTTGATCGGACGACCCTGGACATCTTCGACGATGCTCTGGGCCTGGGTCTTGGATGCCTTCAAATCTCGTGCTTCACGACTAGGAGTAGGTTGGTCCTTGTTCTTCAAAGTCGCGATACGCGAAGAGGTGATAGAGCCTAATCGTCCACCACATGATCCTCTGGGATGGACGGCCTGGATCATTTTGGCGAGATGTGGGCCCGATTCTTGGGCGCCCTCGGCACTTCTCGTTCCGTAGCTGGGAGGAGGCTGATCCTTGTTCTTCAAATTCGCGATGCGCAAAGAGGCGATAGAGCCTAATTGTGCACCATGTGTCTCTCCTCGATCGAATGGCCTGGATCATTCAGGGGAGATCGCGGGCCCGACTTGTGCTAAACATGGTGCTCATGCCTACGACCTTTGGATAAAATGCATCTATTGGACCTTTAGGCATACTTCTTTGAAGCTCAGGCTACGGACTGGAAGGGGAGAAAACAACCCACCCCTTGCAAGAATTGGAGCTAACATTAGGCTCCATGGGGGATAGAGTCGTCCCTGTGATGCTCTAAGAACTACTTATGTAGTTCTAGTTGCCTTCTATTTGGGTTATGGAGTCATTTACTAAGCTGAAAAATAAAAATAAACAAAGAACCAAAAGGACAATATTTACAACAAAGGAGCCATCTAAGGCTCAAATAAAACATTTCTTTAGAAAATGCCCATTTACTGGGTTGTTAAAAACTTCCCCGCCTTCTAGATCCTAGAACCTGTACGTGTTATTTGAGAAAACCTTGGAGATTTTAAAGGGCCCGATCCAGAGGGCATCAAACTTGCTGTGTTTTCCCTTATCCTGTCTGGGTGCATCCCACTTAAGCACCAAATCTCCCATCCATAACTCTTCCTTCTTGGCCTTCTTATCAAAAGCTTGCCTAATCTTCTGCTGATGGTCCTAAATTTTGTTCATAACCTTCTCTCTGGCCTGCTGGACTTCTACCAATTGATGAATTCTCTTGATCATATCATTAGGCTCTTATTGATGATCCTGGAGGAATTTTGCTACAGGAATGGCTAGCTAAGAAGGAAAAATAGCCTCTTCTCCATAGACTAATTGGAAAGGGGAGATGCCTATAGATCTCTTCGTGGTCACTCGATCGGTCCATAGACAAAATTTCAACTTTGAATGCCAGGCCTTTTTGTTGTCATCCAATAGTTTTTTGATGATCCTTATCAGGATTTTGTTGGAGGACTCTTCTAGAACATTGCCCTGGGGATAGTATGGGGTGGAGTGAATCAGTTTGATCCTGAATTGCTCACAGAACTTGGATAATGGCTCAGCCCTGAAAGAGGCTGCGTTATCAGTAACAATCTTTCTTGGGTAGCCAAATCTTGTGATGAGGTCTTCCAGGAATCCAATGATTACCTTGTGGGAAGCGCTCCTAGTGGGGATAGATTCAATCCACTTAGTAAAGAAATCTATAGCAGTCATGATCCATCTGTGCTTCCCACTGGAAGCAAGGTGGATTTCTCCAATAAAATCTAGGCCCCATTGCTGGAAAGGTCCTCAAACAACTACAGTATTTAAAGGCAGAGATTTGAGCTGTTGCTTTCCTGAAAATCTTTGGCATTCACTGCAGGCTCTGACCTTTCTGCAGACGCCAGTGAATACGGTCGGCCAGTAGTACCCAGCTCTGAGGATTTTGTAGGCTGTGGTCTTCCATAAATGGTTCCCTCCACATAGGCCACTGTGAAATTAAACCATGATCCTATCAGCCTCTTGTGGATTCATACATTTCAAAAGCACCCCCAGGGGATCTTTCCAATATAAAACTTGATCGACAAGGAAGTATCTGACTTCTTTGAGCTTCAGAGCTCTTGCCTTGTTTCTTTGCAGGCCATCTGGAAGTTGCAACTCCTATAGAAAATATATGACATCCTTATACCAGGGGCATCGAGCCAACGAGGATTCTGTTTGAGGATTTATATCAGACAGCTGATCCTGCTGATTTTCTGAGCATTCATTGATGAAACCTATCTCCAAAGCTTTGCAATTTTCTTCAACCAATATTTTAGCTAAGCCTTGACCTTTGATTAATTTGGTAGGCCTTATTTCTAAGTCAAACTCAAGTATCTTGGCTATCCACTTACTCCTCCTCCCGTCAATGTCAGGCTGAATAAGAATGTCTTTAACAGTGATCGAGGGGACATAGGCAATGATTTTTGACTGCATGACATAGGTTCTAAAGGCTTTGAGGGCCTTTATCAGGGCATAGGCATATTTCTCCATAATTTTGTACCTGACTTCGGCATCCCTCAGAGCTCTGCTAAAATAGGCAATAGGTTGCTCTAGCCCAGCCTCGTTTGTCTGTAACAAAACTACAACCACTGTGTCAGGTGAGGCAAAGAAGAAAATAAGGAAATCCTTTGAGTAATTGGGACTGATAAGCAAGGGAGCTTCAGTCAAGGCCTTCTTTATTTGGTCAAAGGAATTTTGCGATTCAGAGGTCCACCTCACTTCATTTCCTTTTCTCAACATGGCTATTATAAGTTTTACCTCCTCAGCAAAGTTAGAAACAAATCTCCTTAGAAAATTAATCTTACCAAGGAAAGATTGGACCTCCTTTCTGGATCTTGGGATTAATAAGGCCTGTATTGCCTCAACTCTGATAGGATCGATCTTGACTCCTTCTGCTGATACTATGTGGCCCAGTAATTTTCCCTCCTTCATGGCGAACAAAGATTTCTTGGGATTCAATGAAATGCCAAAACTCCTGCATTTCAGGAAAACCTTCCTGAGATGACAACAGTGTTCTTTATCAGATTTGGAAAAGACTGTTATGTCATCCAGATAGATGACCACAAACTTATCCTTTTCCCCAATGAAATCTATGTCCATGGCGCATTGAAACGTTGCCCCTGCATTCATCAGTCCAAAATGCATTTTAGCGTACATGAATGTGCCCCATGGAGTGGTAAATGCCATTTTTTCCCTGTCCTCAGGCAGAACAGAGATTTGATTGTAGCTAGAGAAGCCATCGATCATGGAAATTCTGGATGCTCCTGTTACCCTTTGCAATATATGTTCCATTTTTGGTAAGGGGTAATTGTCCTTCTGTGATCTCCGATTCAGGTTTCTGAAGTCTACACAGAGTCTGATTTCTCCATTCTTCTTCCTTACTGGGACCAAGTTGGCCACCCACTTTGAATATCTCAGTGGCACGATGATCTGGGCATGTAGCAGCTTCTTCACTTCTCTCTCCATGATAGGCAACAACATAGGATTGATCTGTCTTAGCTTCTTCCTGAATGGCTTCGCCTCCTTTTTCAACGGGATTTTATGCTCAATGACAGAAGTGTCATAAGTTTTGAGATCTTCATAAGTCCAGGTGAAAACATCAGCAAACTCCCTCAATAGTTCAACGTATTCAGCCCTCTGCCCCTTTGTCAGACTTCTTGACAATTTGACAAACTTGGGTTCATTCTTAGTGCCGATGTTGCACTGAGTTGTATCAATGCCATCCTCTGAGATTTTCCCTTTTAATGCTACATCATTACTATCAAAAAGCCTTTCCAAAGGAACTAGTCCCCTTGGAATATGATTGCTGGGCAGCTGCACAATGTCACGCTCTGCAATCTTACTCAGAAAATTACCACCATCAAGCCTTTCTTCAGAAACAGAGTCTTGGTCAATATGCATTTCTGAAAATTCTTCGACAGTCTCCAAGAATCTTTTGATCTCAAGATCATCCTCGAACACCTTCCAATGTTTGACATTGTCAGGTATGGAGGATCTGTATTTTACTTCTACATCGTATCTGAATTTGGGTGGCAAGGGAACTTTGAAATTGCTTGCTGATGTAGCCAAGGAATATGCCACTGTGTTCCTCTCTCTTGGGACTAAATAAATGTTAAATGCTGAGAAGAAAATTTCAATTAGGTCCCATACCTCATTTCTGTAACTCCTGAGTCGAGGATCCTTAGCCTGATAAGTGTTTTTGATCTGCTGGACTACCAATTTTGTATCTCCAAACAATGCTACCTCTTGAATTCCCATTTCCTTTGCAGCTCTTAATCCTAGATCAAGGGCTTCATATTCTACCACATTGTTGGTAGCTTCAAATTCTAGCTTGTATGACAGAGATATGGTTTCCTGGGTAGGTGACACAAAAAATACTCCAGCACCAGCGCCTTCCCTGGAAGAGGCTCCATCAAAAAATATTTTCCAGACGGGAATGATGGGGGGAGGAAATTCATGAGAAGTGGTGGGCTGTTTTCTGAGTTTTAGAGGAGGCCCAGGAGAATTAGTGAGTTGTAGTAAACTAGAACCTAAATTAGTGTCCAGGGAAAAAATGGGATGGTTGGTAGGATTGGCTTCATCACTGATTATATAGGCCAGCCGGGCTTCTCTGTATAGTCTTTTATGTTCCCCTCCAAATACTGGAATACTAGCATAAGTTAAGTCCATATGCAGAGTCCCCCCCAGTCTTTTTATCCAGGATCTTGATAACAACATACCAAACTTGGGGGGACATCAACCACTACAATATCCATGACCACGCTTTTCATGGGCAATTGAAACAGGGTCACGACCAGGTCTTTGATGACTCCTAGACATTGAACTTTCCTAGAGTCAAAGGAATAGAGGTCATGATAGGCTCTGGTGACTTATAGTCCTAATTCTTCCATGATAGTTTTGGGCATGAGGTTGTGGGAAGCCCCTGAATCCATCAAACACTTGTGCAGTACCTTGTCATGTATATTCAAGGATGTGTAGAAGGGAGGGGAGGAATCATTCCTGTCTTCTACCATATGACCTAGAATAACTTCATGCTTTTCATCTTGAAAATTGATGGAGTCTGTGGGAAGGCATGAGGCTTCAGACTATAATAGCTCAGAAAATCATTTTTTGAACTCTTCATGTTTAATCAATTTGGTGAGGGGCATAGGGATTCTAATTTTTTGAATTTCATGCTCAAATTTGAAAGAAGATGTAAGCTTTGGGGTTTCCCTCACTTCAGGAACATGACTCTGGACCATTGGAGAGAGGGGTTGGGCATTCTTACCTTTGTTGTTGTCTGCTACTTTGCTAGCAGGTTTATCTGTTCTAGGGAACTGTTCAGGAACATCAGGTGTTGCTATCTTTTTTTTGGACCTCAGGTTATACCTGCTTTGGTTGCTACCAGCCCTGTCTCCCTTGCTAATTTCATTTAGCTGACTATCCATGAGAGATTCCTCGTATGTTGATTGAGTGAGATGAGGAAAAGGAGGAGTGTCTCTGAAGTAGTGGATTTCAGGATCAAGCCCATCCATTTCCCCTTATTCCTCATTGGCCACAAAATTATTTTGAAAAGGGGCCTGAATTTTTTGGTCTTCTCTATCTCTTCCCCTCTGGTCTCTTTGCATAGTTGGGGGAGCAATATTGTTTGGCCTCCTGAATCCTCCTTTGCTTTCGACATTTTGAGAATTTTTGTATGCTTGCCTTCCCTCCACCTTCATTATCTCCATCTCTGCAGACAGATACTTCACCATCTTGGTCAGTTCATCCACTTGAGGGTGAGGCACCGAGGGGCCAAAAGTTGAGGGGAAAATATTCGACTTCGTCCATGGCAGCGGTGCCAGAAATGTTGGCGTTAGAAGTCACTCTTGGATTGCGACAGGAGCAGAGCCCAACGCCCATTAGTTTTATGTCACGTTAGATTTAATGGGTGATCAAATGGGTAGAGGCTCGGGAAGGCATCACTCTAACTCAGGGACCAGGTCTGGTATGTAAAGAACAAAGGAGGTCTTGATCTAACTTTTGTCAGTGAGGTGATTGTAAAATGAGCAGGTGGAAGACTTGGTGAGATGAGTGGACAAGACTACTTCGGGCATCAGGCCTTTCAACAGCTTGCAGAAGAAAAAATCTAAATGCAAGATCCTCTTGGTTTAGAGTTTTAGGGAACTGAAGGGGTGAATTGACTGGATCCTCCAATTCAAAGTCATTCAGTGTTGGGAAAATCACAAGAACCGATTAGAGACAATGCAACTATCACAGTGATCAACCCTACATTATCCTATAACAGTTGCAACTCGACTGGATCCTCCAATTCTGAGCTGTTCTAACACAGTGTTAACAAAGATATGGAAAGAAGCTGACATACATAAGGCAAGAAATCTCAAGTGTCATTACATACACAGAACAACCAGTGCTTTGCTAAATTTTTTACAACTAGGAGCCTCGCTCAACCATTGATGCTTACAAAAATAGAAAAATTGAGTACATATACTTAGAAAAATTCACCCAACAGAGGTGTGCTCGGACCTCCAAAGCATGGCATCTCTTCAGTCAAACCTGGATAGAAATCCTTCATCAGACACCACCTTAACTCAGCATGGCTCTTGCAGGGGGGACCTGCACACAAGGGTACCACGGGATGATTGTTCTAGGACTCCAATACCTTCCATTTATGGCTCAAGCTAAGGTTTAACGTACTTGCTCGATTTTCATTAACTGATTCCCCAGGGAGTGGCCGAGACGATACCCTCAAGAGAAGACCTTGTGCCTGCTCTCTAAGGCTCGGAGGCTGGCCTCCCTTTCTTCTGGCACTGCCCTCAATATGACCCAGTGCTATGACTGTGGGCCCACACCCAGAGGTGCCTTCAGCACTTTGCATTTCATGGATGAGAAGGAGCTGATCCTTGCTCTTCAAATTCATGATAGGTGAAGTGTAAATAGAGCCCAATCGTGTGCCACGTGTCCCTCTTTGATCAGACAGCCCCAAACATCTTCGGTGATGCTGTGGGCTCGAGTTTTGTACGCCTTTGCATCTAGTGCTTCGTGGCTGGGAGCAGGATGGTCCTTGTTCTTCAAAGTCGCGATCCACAAAGACGCAATAGAGCCTAATCATGCACCACGTGCTCCTCCGAGATGGATGGCCTGGATCATTTTGGCGAGATGTGGGCCCGATTCCTGGGCACCCTCGGCACTTCGCGTTTCATGGCTTGGAGGAGGCTGATCCTCGTTCTTCAAAGTTGTGATGCAAAAAGAGGCAATAGAGCCTAATCACGCACCATGTGTCTCTCCTCGATCGAACAGCCTGGATCTTTCTGGGGAGATCGCAGGCCCGACTTGTGCTAAACATGGCGCTCATGCCTGCGGCCTTTGGATAAAATGCGTCTGTTGGACCTTTAGGCCTACTTCTTTGCAGCTCGGGCTATGGACTGGAAGGGGAGAAAACAACCCACCCCTTGCAAGAATTGGAGCTAACAGGCCCCATTCACAGGTCCATGTTGTCGGTGTCTAGTCCTCATGCAATTTTCGTTCCTCGTTCATCGTTCCTTGACCATGGTGTAGTCCCCAAGATCCATTATTTTTGTACAAAAATACATACTAATGGCATAAAATTATCAACGAACTTTTTTCGTCGATAGTATAGCAAATTCGTCGCAAGATTATTTACATTCGTCTCTCTTGCATTGATATAAAATGATGCTTGGATTCATTTCATATTTGGTTTATCAACTTGAAATCTCAAATTGATACTTTGCAAGCTAGATGGACCTTCAGTCAAATACAAATATGAAACATGGAATCATTAACATATCTACTAGAACATATGAAAAATAGGGTTTATGGTTTCCATGATGAATTGATGATGGAAGAAAGTGGGCGTGTGAGTAATATTTGAGTCCAGAAACCCTCCCATATCGTTAAGGCATGCCAATAGCCTATCCATAAAAAATTTCGGTGCATACAAAAACTGTTTGAAAAAATTTCAACGTTGGCCCCATTTGCAGGTCCATGTTGTCGGTGTCTAGTCCTCGTGCAATTTTCGTTCCTCGTTCCTTGACCATGGCCTAGTCCCAAAGATGCATTATTTTTGTACAAAATTACATACTAATGGCATAAAATTATCGACGAACTTTTTTCATCGATAGTATAGCAAATTTGTCGCAAGATTATTTACATTCGTCTCTCTTGCGACGATATCAAATGATGCTTGGATTCATTTCATATTTTGTTTATCAACTTGAAATCTCAAATTGATGCTTTGCAAGCTAGTTGGAACTTCATTCAAATACAAATATGAAACTTGGAATCATTAACATATCTACTAGAACATATGAAAAATAGGGTTTATGGTTTCCATGATGAATTGATGATGGAAGAAAGTGGGTGTGTGAGTAAAATTTGAGTCCAGAAACCCTCCCATATTCTTAAGGCACGCCAATAGTCTATCCATGACAAATTTCGGTGCATACATAAACTGTTTGAAAAAATTTCAAAGTTGGCCCCATTCGCAAGTCCATGTTGTCGGTGTCTAGTCCTCATGCAATTTTCGTTCCTCGTTCATCGTTCCTCATTCCTCGTTCCTTGACCATGGTGTAGTCCCCAAGATCCATTATTTTTGTACAAAATTACATACTAATGGCATAAAATTATCGACGAACTTTTTTCATCGACAGTATAGCAAATTCATC
>JASDQU010345207.1:0-12448 GCA_032191745.1 Picea mariana
TCTTCCTCCATATGGTTCTTTTGATAGACATATTTAGTATAAATAGGAGTCGAGGGTATGAGAACTTTTGTCTTGGATATTATTGTAATAGAGCTCTTCTCTGTTGGAGGTTTCCCCCTCGAAGAGGCAAGTGAAAATTGCTCTCAGTAATCAAAGTGTTATTTATGGTATTATTCTGGTATCATTTTGGTATTATTGTGGTGTTTTTCTGGTTATATTGTTGTTCATCTACCATTTCTAACTATTTATTTATGTTCTGCATACTTTTTTATATATGGAATATTACAAGTGGTATTAGAGCACCTTCCTCGACAGAAAATTCTGGGTTAATTTTTTTTAGGGTAGAGAGGTATTCCGGCGTCTTTAATCTATAGAGATCTATCGTTAAGCGCATAAACTAGTGGTCGGGGATTCATACATGCAGGAAATACAAGTGGTACTTAAGCGCACATATGTTGGCCACCCTTGTAACCCCTGTTGGTACCCCTTTGAGTGGTAGCGCATCAGAAAGCACCTGTATATGTATCGTCCTAGATCTCCTGAACCCTCCATAAATAAATCGATAGGTCTCCTAACTGTTATAGTGCCACCAAGAAAATCACTTGGGAAGATACTCTCTAGTACCTGGGTAGTCGGGTAGTATGACTAAGGGCACGGTCTAAGCTCCTTAGTTGGTGCGCTTATATATTGGATCGAGTACTATTGTTGGACCCCGCACGTATATCAGAGAGATATAGAATAGGTAAAACCCTTTTCTATAGAACCCTTGAATACCTAACCCTTGGGACGTAAACAAAAATAGAATAGACAAGATCTATTATGGCACAACTGTGTCTCCTGCAATTGAGTTGCAAAATTACTACACGTTTCTTCCTGTTAAGAATTTGGGCATTTCATCACTGCAATATTCTTCAGATCAGAGTATAACTCCGCAGGAGTTAAAAAAAAATTCTAGATTTTGTTGGCACCATTATTTGAGACCTATTCCATTGGATTTCTCTCTTCACCCTTATCGCAGTCATACCTATCACTTTCAGCAAAACAAAATTCTTATGGACCCGACCCCCTTCCAACACCCTTATTTGGTCTTTATCCCATTGGATTCAACTCGTTACCATGATCGTTATGATACACTTCACCCATAACCCATTTTTTGTGTGGTCCCACCCGCCCCTTTTTGTGTTCCCTCATCATTATGGCCCATACTTGTAGCCAAGACTTGGAAGCTCGCTTCACTACCTTGCACTCTAATTTCACAGAAACCCAACAAGAAGTGCAATAACTCAGTGCCAATATTACCACCATCAATCAAAAGATGTATTCCTCCATCGTCACCTCAATCGCGGAACTCAAACAAGACCTCAAACAAGACATTACTACCCAGCTTGAATCTATCACTATGATGATATGCACCAAGATTCATATCCCTGTAGATCTTCCCTTATCTAACCCACCTTTTCATACCGAAGGTTAAACTTCCTCTCATTCCCATAATTTCCAGCCCCATCACTTTCAACATGACCTACCCCTTCCGTGTTTGGATGTGAGCAAATTTGATGGATCGGATCCCACTGGTTGGGTAAATCAAATGGAACATTATTTCTCTTTGTATGTCATTACAGATGAGTTGGCCAAACTCTAGTATGGTGTTCTCCATCTAGATCAAGAACGTTGGTAATGGTGGCAATGGAGAAAAACTTCCTGCAAAGGGTATGTGTCTTGGACACACTTTGTGGTAGAGCTTTATGAACGGTTTGACACTATCACCAACCATTTAAGTTGTTTGACAAAGTTGAAACAATATGTCACAGTGGAAGACTTTATAGCAGCTTTTGAGCAACTAGATTTTGTAAAGAGGGGATATCTGATGCTTTTTTTCAGGAATGTTTTATCAATGGCCTCAACGATGAGATTTGTGTTCATTTCCTCATGGCTCAGCCTCAGAGTTGGGTGGACGCTACTAAAAGAGATAAGGAAGCACAACAGGTTGTCTATTCTCAAAACTGAAAAGCCTCATTTATTCCTCACACTAAACCAGTAACTCCCACTCCTCCTTCTACTCCACTAAAGATCCATAAATTGACCAGGGCCGAAATGGTTGAACACCAACTCAAAGGCCTTTGTTATAATTGTGATGACAAATATTTTCTGGGGCACAATTGTAAGGAACAAAATATTTTTATGGCCATCTCGGAGGATGTTTCATAAGAGGATGTTAAGGCTCCCCTTGTGTTAGTGTCACCTGAACCCACTGACATAACCCCTCCCTCAGACCCTCCCAAAGTAGAACCAGCCATTTCCCTAAATGCTCTCACTAGCTTCTTTGCTCCCCAAACCCTCAATATAATTGGTTACATAAACCATAGGAATGCCATCATTCTTGTTGATAGTGGAAGCACCCATAATTGTATTCATCGTCGCATTTCCCAAGAAACTAATTGTTATATCTATGGNGGGCATTGTGAAAATGTGCATCTCCAAATTGGTGAATACCACCTGAAATCTCATATGTTTTCTATCGACATGGGTGGTTGTGACATTGTGTTGGGTGCAGAATGGCTAAGGACTTTGGGTCCCATTCTCATGGATTTTAAGGAATTAACCATGCAATTCGACCAGGAGGGCCAACAATATAAGTTCCAAGGCATCATCGTCGGTTCCTCACAGATCATTAGTTCCTATTGCATGTAAAAGCTACTCAAAAAAGGTCATTCTGGAATTATTTCCCAACTCCATGCCATACAAGCAATTGAGACACTCATTGTGTCACAGGACCTCCAATCCATCCTCTCTAAACATCAAGTGGTTTTTTTCACTCCCTAAGTACTTCATCCTTCCTATGGTGTTCATTATCATTCCATTCCCCTTGTCCCGGGAAGCCTTCCTCCCAATATTTGTCCCTATCGTCACTCCTTTTACCAAAAAAATGAAATTGAGAAAATTGTTCAAGACCTGCTCAACGCAAGTGTTATCCGCCCTAGTATGAGCTCCTACTCTTCACCTGTGGTCATGTTCCTTAAGAAACAAGGTTCTTGGTGCATGTGTCCTAACTTTTGTGCCCCCAACAAATTCACCATTAAACACAAATTTCCCATTCCTTTCATTGATGACCTCTTGGATGAATTGAGTGGTGCCCAATTATTTACTAAACTTGATCTTCATTCTAGCTACCACCAGATACGTATGAAAGAAGCAAACATTCCGAAGACTACATTTAGAACACATGAGGGCCACTATGAGTTTTTGGTCATGCCCTTTGGCTTGTGTAATTCTCCCTCCACTTTCCAAAGCCTCATGAATCATGTCTTCCGTCCTTTTCTCCATCATTTTGTCTTAGTTGTCTTTGATGATATCCTCATATATAGTAAAACCTAGACAACCCATGTTTCTCATGTGGATCGAGTTCTCCATCTACTCTCTCGGCACCAACTTTTCCTCAAACAATCTATATGTGATTTTGGTGCCTCGGAAGTTGAGTACTTGGGTCATCTTGTTGGCAAGTCCAGCATCAGGGTGGATCCTAAAATATTGAATATATGCAAGATTGGCCACACCCAAAGACTCTCAAGAGCTTGCGTGGATTTCTGGGTTTAACAGTTTATTATCACAAGTTTGTTAAGAATTATGGAAATATTTTGGCACCTCTCACTGCACTCCTTAAAAAAAATTATTTCACTTGGACTCCAGCAGTTGCTCAAGCTTTTCAAACCTTTAAAATGGCCATGTACACCACTCCATTCCTGACACTTCATGATTTCACAAATACCTTTGTCCTGGAATGTGATGCTTTCAAGAAAGGAATTGGCATTGTCCTTATGCAAGAGGGTCATCCTTTGGCCTTTACCAGCAAACAATTGTCTGAGCGCAATTTGGGAAAATCAATCTATGAAAAGGAAATGTTGGCTATTTTGCATGTCTTGGATCTTTGGTGCCCTTATCTATTGGGCCAATGCTTCCAAATTAATACAGATCATCAAAGCCTCAAGTATTTTCTGGAACAACGCCTTTCCTCCCCATAGCAACAAAAATGAGTGACTAAGCTCTTTGGATATGATTATGAGATCATTTACAAGAAAGGAAAAGACAATGTGGTTGTTGATGCACTTTCCAAAAAATATGAATATGAAGGGTCCCTTTTCTCTCTCTCCTTCATTGTACCAAATTTTCTCCAAGTTGTTTGCCAGGAATGGCTACATGATCGCAAAAGTTTGCATATAATACAAAAATTTCAATCCAATTCTCCAGTTTCCCCAGGGTACTCTTGGCTCAATGACGAGCTTCGATACAAAGGCCCTTTGTATTTAAGTAAACAGTCAAAACTTAAATCCACGGTACTTTCTGAGTGTCATGCTACACCCACAGCTGAGCACTCCGGGTTTACCAAAACCTATGACAGGGTCAAATGTTCTTTTTTTGGGATGGCATGAAACAGAACGTTCGTAATTTTGTGGCTGAATGTGATGTGTGTCAGTGCAACAAGGGTGAAATATTCAAATCTCCTGGCACACTACAACCGCTTCTGATTCCACCTGCTATTTGGAGGGATATCTTTATGGATTTTATTGTAGGCTTACCTAAATCGGGAAATAAATTAGTCATCATGGTGGTAGTTGATCATCTTTCCAAGTATTCTCATTTATGTTCTCTTCAACACCTATTTACAGCATCCATTGTCTCTCAAATTTTCATGGATCAGGTCTTCAAGCTTCATGGCATGTCGCATTCTGTTGTCTCTGATCGCGACCCAACTTTCACCAACAATTTTTGGAAAGAATTGTTCAAGCTACAAGGAACCCAACTGCATCTCATCACAGCTTATCATCCCTAGACTGATGGTCAAACTAAAATTGTCAACAAGTGTTTGGAAACATATTTGATTTGTTTTGCATCGAAAAGGAAAAATCAGTGGGCTCAATGGTTACCACTAGTTGAATGGTGGTACAACACTTTGTACCATATAGCTACTTGCATGACTCCTTTTGAAGCAATATATGGACAAAATCCACCTCCAGTTCTCTCATATTTTTCAGGTGTCTCGAAGGTCCAGGAGGTTGACAAAACATTTACAATTCGAGAGGCTATTCTTCGTACCCTCAAAGAGAATTTGGTCATGGCCTAGAATCGCATAAAGCAACAAGCAGATCAAGGTCATTCTGAATGTCAATTTGCAGAAGGATATCAAGTGTTTCTTCGACTGCAACCCTACAAGCAAAATTCCCTCAAGACTGACAATTGTCAAAAACTGGCTCCCAAATTTTATGGTCCTTATACCATTCTCAAGCGTGTGGGACAAGTGGCCTATCAATTAGCTTTTCCCAATCATTCTAATCTCCATCATGTTTTTCATGTTTCCTGCTTAAAGAAGGTGATTGGAACTAAGTTCCAAACTCAAACCAACCTTCCCGAGTTGGACGAAGAAGGCTCCATTTGGCTACAACCATAAGCATTTTTGGACTAACGTGAGCATCGTCTACATCAGCGAACCATCAAGGAAGTGTTAGTCCAATGGAAAGATACAACTCCAATAGATGCCACTTGGGAAACAACTACCATTCTGCAACAATTTTCCCATCTCAAGCCTTGAGGACAAGGTTGTTTTTAAGGGGGGGAAACATGTTAGGGACCTAACCCCTCACATAGGTAAAATAATATATTTCCATGTAATAAAGGTCAATATTAATAAGGCCTAGCAATAAGGAAGAATAAGTCCAATGTAAGAAGACCTAATAGAAGCTTTTGCTTCTAGAAGGATCTTCCTCTTGATGGTTCTTTTGATAGACATGTTTAGTATAAATAGGAGTCAAGGGTATGAGAACTTTTGTCTTGGATATTATTTTAATAGAGCTATGATCTTCTGTAGGTTTCCCCCTCGAAGAGGCAAGTGAACATTTCTCTCAGTAATCAAAGTTCTCTTTCTAGTAGTATTCTGGTATCATTTTGGTATTATTGTGGTGTTTTTCTAGTTATATTGTTGTTCATCTTCCATTTCTAGCTATTTATTTATGTTCTGCATACTTTTTATATCTGGAATATTACATACTTTCAAAGGTTGATGACCTATCTCTAACATGACTTGTAGAGATTGGTTGTTTACCCCCAGCATGACTTGTAGAGGCCAGGTGGTGGTCTTCAACATGACTTGTAGAGGTTGACAACCTATCTACAACATGACTCGCAGAGGTTGGTGATTTCTTCTTCCTATTATTCCTCTTTATATTTCGTTTAGACTTCTGGTTACTAGTAGTTATACTTTCACCAGGGAAGGAAGAAGGAGGAGGAGAATAATTTGCTGACAAAGAAACATCAACATGATTCCCATGACATAATGTGCTTAATTGAGAAGCATCAAGAGTGTTTGGGACATTTGGAATGGTACCCAACCAAACTAGTAGTCCCACATTCAACCCATGAATGTATAAAGTGGCCATCAAAGGGACACCAACATTTCCAAAGAAATGAAAAGAAAAAGAATCCCCTTGAAAAGGGGTTCCTTTGTTGGTATCATTAGTAACTTTATCCATGAATATCTTATGCACATTTTCTCCCCTTGCGGGATCGTTCAAGTCTGTAAAAGTCTCACAAACTGACTCTGGCAAACCAGTTTTATCAAAAACAATGCCTATAACAAGGCAGCTCCATGTTTCTAAACGGAAGACCGAAAAGTCCTCACAAATGACAGAGTGGGTGGTCTACCACCTTAGGTCAGAGACCCAAATAAATGACTAACTAACTCACTATGGAAAACTAGGGAGCACAAAGCACACACTAAAAGTTCCTAAAGGAAAATCAAGCAATCGACTAACTAGTGGGAAGGACAGTTACGCCAATTGACACTAGAGAAACCAACCGGTACAAGTGCAACTCGCACACGGAATCACTCTTCAGGTATACTCTGCGAAGCACAATCCGACATCTACCCTAGGTACCATGGTATACCCCCACAGTCACTTGTGTAAGTTCATGAAATATAGGCAACTAGGTTTCCAGCTCGCAGTTAATCACCAAGTGGGTACAGTCGACATTTGGGCAGATCGTAATGAGTAGGATAACAATTATGAAAACCTTCAAGGGTATCGAAATCAATTGGTCTGGAAGACAACTGAGGATCTCGAATGGATTCAAGGTCCATGAAGCTCCATAGGAAAATGCAATCGGTATTGTTCCCGAGAAAGACCCTCAATATACAATCCCCACTATGTTTAGTCTAGCTTTGGAGGGGTTATCTCCTCTGCCTTTCCTCACGCGACCTCATGTTTATCCCCTATGTTAGAGGGGAGTCCCAGCTAACTCTTACGACACTGGATTTAAAGAACTCCCTAACTCAGACTCCAATGTTTGTTTTAAAGTGGCCTTGAAGAGTTTCCTCTTCACACCTAATTCAAGGCCCTAAAACCATAAACTAGTTTGTGAACCCTACAAATAGAAAAGTCTAATGTATTTTAGATTAAGAGATAATTTTAAGGCTTGATTTACTAACAGGATATGAGCATGCAACTGATGTTGTTAAGACTCTTGCAAAAAATGAAACTTATAAGAACACTGGAAAAGAAGGATTCTTCTTTCTTATTTTTCTTTTGAAATGCTTTCAAGATGAGAAGAAAACACAGCGCTATGCTAATTTCTTTTTCTTCTTCAAATAACAATGCAAAGAAAATGCAAATAAAGAAAGAGACCTAAAAACTAGGTTTTTTTATATTTTATTCCAATCAAAGCAGAACTAACAAAAGATGCTAAAATAAACTGATGAATACATGAAGCCAAAAAATATAGGAAAAATGGAGAGACAAGAGGATTTATTTTTTATTTTTTGAACTTCTTTAACAAGAAAAACCAAAATAAAAATATTTTTTCTTTTTTCAAAGCAAGAAACAGGAACAAAGAGAAAATTGAAAACAAGATTGATAAAGACCCTAAGCCAAATGTTGATCGCAAGGATTCAAACAAGAAACCAAAAGGAGGATCTAAAACTTGACAGCTCGCTCTAAACCTTTTAGGGAAAACACAAGAAGACTAAGGAAACAAGTAAACTGGAACTTATACGCAAGCTATGGCCATAGATAGAGACTCTGGTTGATTCAAGAAAGCCTTGAGAAGTCTGAATTTCTATCAGGAAAGAGGTAAAATCCCTCTTTATTAAAAATACTTTCATGAAACAGCGACGCGGGTTGTTTCATTAGTAGCATGTCTATGTACGCGGGTTGTTTACTTTGCAGAGCGCGTATGTATGTGGGCTGACCCCTAATAGGGTGCGTACACCTCTGAGTCTTTTCAAAAATAAAAAGACAAGGCAGACTGGCATGGAAAGTTGGTATGCACCTTGTAGGTGACCAGAACCCCTTGACAGACTTAGTAAACTTGACTGAAACTCGAAAGGAAAACAAAAACCAATCAATCAACCCAAAAACCTCCCTAAAAACCCTAGAGAGATCCCCAGTATGGTCACCAGTTCTGCTAGCGGGAAAATACCCCCTTTAACTATACCAAGGTTTAAGATATAGACAGAGCGAATGATCGTCTAAAGTTCAATCTATTTTCTATTCTACCCAAAATATACCAAAACAAATGAAAAGAAATCAATAAGAGAGAAGTTTGGTAATTTTACCTTTTATCCCACATCTGGTGATGATCTCCTCAAGCTCTGTAGTTCCAACAACTGCACGTCTCCTCCCAAGGTTGACCTGCATCCAAAACTAGGCAAACAAGAACTACAAGCATGCTACTTCTATTCATGATTTAGGATTAGATATCAAATGCTATGTATGAATCAAATAAAATACACAAAACATCATCATTTGGGTCAAGGAAAAGAGATTCTTTTATTCATCAAACAAACACTGAAACTTATAATCAGTGTCGGCCATCGTTCTGCGAACCTGGTCTAGGCTCCTCTTTACAATTCTCCAAGTGCACCTTCAATAGGCCTATTCCCTCAATATTTTGATCACCTAAAGGGAAGGGAATGAATTGAATGGAGGAAGAAAGGGTTGATGAGGGAATGTTGAGGCAATATCTCACAAAAGGGTAGAAAAATCTTGGGCAAGGAAGGGAATTGAAATTGGGCAGAGTTTCACTATTCTTATGCTTAGATGTGAAATAAGACCCCAACACCTCCTTTAATATGACAAAAGGATGGTTATTCGGTTGGATGACGAGCTATAGCAGGTGAATTGGTTAGGAAACCTCCAATAGCCCATAAATTTCACCGAATTCCTTACAACTTTTTAATTTTTGCAACTTTTGCAAGCATATGTGAGTTGTTTAGTGTGCAACAAGTGTATGTACGCGGGTTGTCTAGCATGCAGCAAGCATATGTACGTGGGATGTAGTGATGCAGGGTGCATACATGCTCTAAAAAATGGTTTTTTAAGAAGAGCTACTCAACAGTTCTTTGGCAAAATATGCAAGTAAGAGGGCCAAAGCCATGTACGTATGAATAGGGCATTTTAGAGTTATAACACTCACCGCCAAGTATAATTATTCTTCTTTTTCAAATTCTCACTACACAATTGAATCATAGAAATGTTATGTTTTTGAGAATGTCATTTTCTCTTTATCAAAATATGAACCATGTTAAAAATTCATGACTAGACAAGAAGTTCACTGCCACCGATAATAATTTTGGTCACATGCCAATAGAATCAATTTCTTTTATAATATTTATACTGAACCAAACCAATGTTAAAGTCATTATAAATTAATAAGAGAGAGAAATAATTCACAATTTAATAATGATCGAATTTATATAATATATATAATAATTAAAATAAATAATATATAATAATAATAATATGTATAATATATTAATAAATTTATTATGTCATATGTAATTATTAGGGTGATGATTATCTTAAACCAATTTTGATTAATAAAAATTTTAAAAATTAAATTATTATTTTAATTTATAATATTGTTATGATAGAATAATTTGAAAATGAGATTTTCAAGTTTCCTTTTGGTTGTTATGGGTTAACAAGTTAGGTAAGGTTTATTACAAAAGTTTCAAAAGTTATATTTAATGTGTTTTTTTTTTGTTGTTATGGGTTAACAAGTTATGTATGATTTATTACAAAAGTTTTGAAAGTTATATTTAATGTTTTTTTAGGCATTAAATATTTTGAGAAAAAACGTTTTATATTCTTTTATGAAATTTACAAATTTTTTGGTGTCAAGTGTTTTAGAATTTGACTAAAGCTTTGTTTAACTAATGGAAACTAGTTCTTATCTTGACAATATTTATTTTCTTTTTTAAATTTACATCCATAGAAAAATAGTTTTAATCCTTTAACTTGGGTTTAATGACTTCTTTATAATATTGCAACTTTCTCTTATTTTTAATTTATGTATCGTTCCATGTGCTTTGCTTTTAACAATAATAGGAATGAGTCCTCCTCCATTATTCCCCATAAAGAAATTACATCTATGAATATAACTTGTTTTAAACCTTGAATGAATTTTATTAAAATAAAACAAAAACTCTTAAAATTAAAATTGATTGTAATTCATATGAATTATAAATAACAATACTAAAATTAATAGGAATGAGTCCTCCTCCATTATTCCCCATAAAGAAATTGCATCTATGAATATAACTTGTTTTAAACCTTAAATGACTTTTATTAAAATAAAACAAAAACTCTTAAAATTAAAATGGACTGTAATTCATATGAATTGTAAATAATAATACTAAAAAATTAGATAATCATTGCAATGTTCTAACAATCATTATAATACATCTATGTAAGATAAATATATCAATCCATATGGAGATTTTGTATGAACAATCAATTTATAAATGTCACTAAACCAACTTCAAATACATTTAGTGGACTTGTACTTTGACCTGTTATCAATTTATAAAGGTCACTAAACCAACTTTAAATACATTTAGTGGACCTTCTAATCATCGTGTACTTTGACCTATTTTGAGTCACTATTTTCCAAACCATCCTTTCCCATTAACAACCTTTATCTTTTTCTTTTGGTATCCAAAATGTGAATGATACCAAAATGTGAATTTAGGCCTAAGGTAATCACCATTATATTTTATCGTGATTTCATTTGATTTATGATTAATTAGTGGGAAAATGGTGAGTTAAACCTATATCTATATTTTCACTAATTATTGAATGTGAACCTTACTATAGGGTTGTCTCTTGTACACATCTAACATCAATGGAGATTCAGAGTGTGTTTTGGGCAAGTTATTATAAGAGCTACATATTGTTTTGGACCCTTTGAGATTGTTGCAAATCTGGTAGATTTTCATAAACATGTGACTCTTTGTCATTTATGGACTGAGTATGGCCATACTAAGTAGTGTGTTTCACAGTTTTAAATCAACTTTTTGTATAAAGGTGGGTTCATAGTATTTCATATTATTTCTTTAATATAATCTTCTTATTTCCATTTAAGTTAAATTTGCATTAATCTTTGTATGAACCTAAATGTTTGGACTACTTAATTAAGTCTGTATTATTATAGATCATTATAGTGATTTGTTTAATAGGGACAAGTCCTGTTCTAGAGCAGAGAAGGTGTTGTATATTTTAGTTAGTTTGCATCTTTGTCTTATCATATGTGTTTAATTCTTGTACAATTGTGGTTTGGTTTTCTCAGTGATTGGGTGTTGTATTTAAATGCTTGTTCATCAATTTTAAGTTATGTAGTCAGTCTTCTTTATCATATTATTAGCATTACAACTCTTTCTTTATGAATAAGTTTTGTAAGTAGATTTGTTTTCAATTTCATTATGCACGTGTTATTTTGTTTTTAATTAGAGAGAGTGTGAATTTGATTATTTGGAGTTAAATTAAATGGTTATTATTTTAATACATAGAATCATAATATAAATCAATTAGTCAATGATTTTAGAAACCCACACAAATAGTGCACAAAATCTTACAAACATAGAGACCCATGGTTTGACAAATTAAATGCACATATAATCTAAACAATCTTATTATTATTAATAAGGGTTTTGGAAGACTTTCCATTTTTTGTGTCATTCCTAGGGAGATGTTTAAAGGCTTGGAATTTTTCTCTGTATTAATTTAGGACAACAACACAAGTGTAAAATCCTTAGTTTTGATCCTTGTAAATTATAATGTAATTGTGTAAATGTGATTTACGCTGGTGAGCTTATATATTTTGGGGTGAAGAGCATGTATTGGTTAATATGGTCGAGGGCCAAGATATGTAAAATGTATATTGAAAGGATTAATAAAAATAATATTTGTTGGTTAGGATACAAGAGGGATGGAAATGATGGGGGGGTATGATTCCACGACAAAGGGGGATAAAGGGGGATCCAAGGGAAACCCATGTCATTTGCTTGAGTTAATGTGTCATTACAATATAATCCTCCCTTTGAATTATTAGACACTCAATCATTGAATTCATGTAAGAGGGTGGGTGTCAGAAGTTACATCCCATAGTTATTGGGAGCATG
>JASDQU010345208.1:0-12331 GCA_032191745.1 Picea mariana
TCAAGACGACGAACCCATAGGTGGAGACATAGTAGGATAGGATTACGAATAGCATAGACATGATTAAATTGGCAGACCACGAGTTGCGATTCTAGGTTAACAATCATATGAGAGATACCTAGGGAGGAGGCTTGGGTCAAAAGTCCAATGACAACATGATATTCTGCCATGTTATTAGTTGTCGGTCCTAAGAAAATACTTCCTGAACTCACCAACTCGTCAGATTGGTAAATGACCCATGCTGCAGAAGCAACGTTCTGGGTGTGTCGACTAACGCCATCTACAAACCCGACAAAGATAGGAAAGGAAGACGTCATCTGCGCATGAAAACACAAGACACAGTTATGAGTGTCAAAGGTAAAAACTCAAGCACGCAAAAGAAACAGACACACCAAACCAAAATACAATAATGTACAAAGTACACATGCTAGGTGATCTAGGCATAGTACCTTTTAAGGTAAATCCCGTTCCAGGGCTCTCCTAGGGAGATTCCATCATAATCAACTAACTCATAGGCGCCTCTGTGCAAAACATGTTTCACAATGTAAGGGCCATGCCATAGAGGTTCTAACTTACCTGTCCCTAGTTTGTCATGAGTCTGGTCATAGACGAGGACTAACTCTCCTTCCGCAAAAGTCCAAGGATGGATGGATTTGTCGTATTGATTTTTTATCCATTTCTGATGTGCCTCATTAACGAGAGAGACATCACGACATGTTTTTTCCAGTTTGGTCAGATATAAGAAAATTTCTTCTTCGACAGAAGTATGGGGTAGGATTTCTACTTTAATTTTCAGAGATGGAATCTCGCACTCGATTGGAAAAACAACTTCGATGCCATACACTAACTGGAAAGGAGTGAACCCAGTTGCGGTTTTCACGGAAGTACGGTAAGTCCAGAGAGCGGAGAAAATTTGTAGATGCCAAGATGTCTTATTTTCCCCTACCATACGTTGAATCATGGTTGTAAGGACCTTGTTGATGGCTTCAACTTGTTCGTTGGCCTGAGGATAGTATGGGGATGAGTTTTCATGGCGAAAACCCAACTTGGCATGCAATTCGCTCATCATCTGGTTCTTAAAGTGTGAACCGTGATCAGTGACAATGGCGTGTGGTACACCAAAACGAGTTATGATGTGGTTAAAAACAAAAAGAGTTGTGGTACAACCATCATTCAGAAAGGTAGGCATAGCCTCAACCCATTTTGTAAAGTAATCGACGACGACGATTATATAACCGTGCCCCTTGGTTGAGGTAGGCTTGCACTACATGAAATTGATACCCCACTTGGCAAAGGGGCCGATGGCAATAATGGGGTGCAACGTAGTAGGGTGGGTGTGTGCCTTGTTATTAAAATCTTGGCAGGGTGGGAACTTTTTGATTGTCGAATACAATCTTTGAAAATCGAGGGCCAAAAATAGTTAGCACGTAAAATTTTATGGGTTGTAGCCATCCCAGAAAGGTGACCGCCATAGGCTCCAAGGTGACAGTCATTCAGAATGTGTTCAACCTCTTCATGAATCAAACATCATCGAAGGATGGTATCAATACCATGGCAATACAAGGTGTCACCGACGATAAGGTAATGGAGAGAATGGTGGCGAATACGTCAACTCTCTTCACGAGAAATGTTAGGCTAAAAGTGTTGGGTTTGGAGATAAAGGAGGATATCTCCATACCAAGGATCAGAGGTGCTGATGAGAAAAAGAGTTTCATCAGGGAGAGAATCTCTAGGCTCAATATCTTCATCAACATGGAGAAGGTCGCAGATATGCTCCGCAAACACCAGGGACTTTTTGGCTTTGGACTTTGCAAATTCAAGATCGAATTCTGAAGGATGAAGATCCATTTGGAGTATTTTCCCTCGAGCACTTGACGTGTCAAGACATGGTAGATGGGGTTCGAGTCCGCGATAACAGTGGTGGTGCGTAGTAGGATGTAATGGAAAAATATCTGGACAATGATGACAGCTGCCAGAGCCAGTTTATCTACATGTGAATATCAAAGTTCGGGTCCAGATAGACTCTTGCTCAGGTAATAGATCACATGTTCCTCATCATTGGGGTCCTCCTGAAATAACACCATCGCAATAGTGGAAGTGGAGGCAGCTAAGTAAAGGATGTAGTTCTTTGTATATTCTGGAGGATGCAACAAAGGTGTGTGGGTCAAGGCATGCTTGAGAGAATCAAATGATCGTTGAGCGATGTCATCCAGATGAAAGGGGCATTTTTCTGCAACAATCGCATGAATCCTTTAGTCATCTCAACGTAGTTACAAATGAAACGACAAAGGAAGTTTTCATTCCCTTGCAAACTTTGGAGTTGGGTCAAACTAGTAGTCGAGGGTAAGGCCAGAATAGCCTTAATCTTTAAGGGATCCACCCGAATCCCATCCTTAGAGACAACGAAACCAAGGAGTCGACCGGATTCAACAACAAAAATACACTTATGTGGGTTCAAACAGATACAGTAAAACCGACATCGAAGAAAAATAGCCCGTAGGTGGTCAATGTGATCTGATCTATTGGATGAGTGGGTAGGTAAGTTGTCGAGGTAAGGTTCTACAATATGCTTGATATCGTGTAAAGCATATGACATAGCCCGCTGGAAAGTAGCACCAACATTTTTGAGACCAAATGGTAGCTTTCGATAGGCGAAATCTCCCCATGGGCAGATATAGGTTGTCTTATGCTGATCAACAGGTAAACTTTCAATATTGTTATACCCGGAGAATCCGTCCATGAAAGAAAATATTACTCTCCCAGCACAATTATCAATGAACTGGTCGATGAAGGGCATAGGGTAGTTGTCCTTTGGACAAGCCTTATTGAGATCTGTTGACGGGCGAAATTGACCGCTCGTCAACTATAGGGGTGGATCCGGTCTGGGGTTGTCTAAATAACCCAAGCCATTTGGATTAATCCTCTCCGACGGGTTTAGCGGCTCCATTGGCCGATATAAGTCCTAGGAAAATGAAAGAGAAACTAAGCTAAAGAAACTAATCTAAGTAAAAAAAAACAGCTACTGCAATCTAAAATATATATACAGTTTACTTAACTAATATTATAAAGCAATAATTCTACTTATTAAATGTTTAGCTATCAATACAATTAAATCTCAATTATATATGTACAGTATTTACAGAATACAAATTTTTATCGAAATTTGCAAAATCATTTGTAAATTGTCTTATGACAGCGAAGTTATTATTTTTGGATTTTTATAACTTTTATGGAAAAGAAATGAAACAACAGTTATCTGACAAATCAAAGAAGATAATAATTTGTACTATATA
Source organism: Picea mariana (assembly GCA_032191745.1). Classification (NCBI taxonomy): domain Eukaryota; kingdom Viridiplantae; phylum Streptophyta; class Pinopsida; order Pinales; family Pinaceae; genus Picea; species Picea mariana. The sequence continues at coordinate 3,294 of JASDQU010345208.1, forward strand.
TCTATCTAAACTACAGAGACTTCTCAGATTAATTAACTATTAAATTGCAAATAACAAACTGACCTGAAGTAGCTTTTCCTATTTGTCTTGTGCACAGTATTCACTTAGCTACTTGATGGGGGAAACCCGCACTGGATTTTGCAAAGAGCTTCTCATAAACAGGAAGCAGGGACGCTCTTGAATACGAATGACAGAACAAACAAGACATACAAAAACAACAATTTTATATTTTACAAATAATCACATCAAGATAAATCCCTCTGCAAAGATTTGTACATAACTGCTCATTCAACAAAGAAGGTAAACCTTCTGTTCGTTAAATTAAAACAGGGTAATTGTTGTAAGTAAAATAAGAGACATCAAATATGGACAATATTTAAACCAAATCACATCAACCTGTAACAAATCTTGATATCTAAAGTAGTCAATAATTTGATTACAAATTAAAATGCACAAAACTTGAACAAAAGTAAGATGAATTGAAGCTAAATCCGTACAAGAAATCCACTTTTATTCGAGTCTATATCATCATCAATCGATAGTATTTGTTCTCCCAATAGTGATGGGTTGTTTACAAAAAATAATAAGTATTTAAAGGCCACAGGGTGAAACATTCCCTGTGGAAATCATCAAAACTGTTTGCAAAAACTATGGGAACAATCTCCCAGATTCCTATTTCTTCCTAAGACTAACAATCTAATCCCAAAACTGTGTAACAAAAGCATGTTCTAAAATGGCCATAATCGATCCAATTCCCATTGAAATTCGTGTCTACCTTGGCTGTAGGTATACGATTCAGTCAGGATAATTTTGAGTTAACAATGGCAGTGTCTACCTCAACATTTTTGAACACGATAGAACCTGTGGTCTTTTGCCTCTTATCATTAGCTTGCAGTCTATCATTTTCCTTAGACAACACAGTCACCCAGTCCTCCAAGGACTTAATTTGGGATTGCAATAGAGGGACATTTGTATAGTATCGTTGGAGCCATGAATTGCATTCATCACACTTTGGTCTATCAGGCCGAGTCACTGTAGGTAAAGGATCTTTTTAAATACCAGGGGTTCTACTATCAAACTTGATCCCGGGGAAGGTAGGGTCATCCTTAAGGCATGGTGGGAGGTTGGATACGTAGTCATAGGGTTCGACAGAATAGAGGCAATGAGAGTATGGGTACTCCTCGGTCAGAAATATCTCAATCTCAAAATCTGAATCTTCACTCAAAACAATAGACTTCTGGTCTGTGTTTTGTTTGGGCTTATTACGAGCGCACCTAGATACCTAGCGTGCAACCTTCTTACCTTTGCTATTGAAATCGGTCTTACCTTTACCCTTTTTTCTTGTAGGCCTCTTAACAGTATTAGCATTTTCTTTCGAACATGGGTTAGGCAGGGTGTCGGGTAGGTCAGCGTTGGGGTAGCTCAAGGGTTCGACAGTAGGTAGGAGGGTAGGAGGTGGCATGACAAACCCGACAAGGGTTTCGGTGACCACAGTCTTGTCCACTGGACCACATTCAGGAGTGGCAAAGACATTCCTCAATAAGAAAACTTCCCAACAGTCTCCACTCAACCTCAAATGATGAACAATGACGATTTTAATTAAACAGTGATGGAAGAGGCTAGAGTCATCCTTCTCCCTCTTAAATCGTTTAGCTATTTTATACAGACTGTGTAGGAGGCAGTGAGGCATATTCAAAGGGAAATCTATGAAATTCATAAGCAGCTGGAGATGGTAAAGAAACAATAAACTATATCTACCTTCGCAAGTAACGAATTGCTTAACAATGGCCAACAAATCATGCCATCGAGACTTAAGGGCTGTGACCGGCATACCTTTATCACAACTGATAATTTTCCTCGAGGTAAACAAGAGCGGCCATGGAAATTCATCCACCTTAGAATTCTTAAACCATATCTGCCCCTTGGCTAGCAAACCAGTGGCTGAGATGAGGAATTCTTCGTTTAATTTGAGTTGGATGTCCCCAACTTTGGCCCTGCATCCATCGAATGTGAGGGCAAATTGTTGAGCGACCGCAAGGTTGAAACCCTTGAATTTGTGAATGAAAACTAACCAACCATTACTCTCCACGTCCTTACGAGCATTATTAAATAACAACAACGTTTGGATGCCATTAGGTTCTATGCACACTACAGGATCCATAAGAGACAACACACGATCAACAAGGTAATCGGTGAGGGGGTTTGACAGGGTAGGCATAGGACTAACATCCCCCAAGTTTTCCCAAAACAAACAGAGGTAGCCTGAGGTGCAAGGCAGATGTTAATGCATAGGCGTGCGAGGGTGGTGGAGTGGATTGAAACCATGCAAAACATTCATGTTGGCATGTACAACCGACGGTGCCTTTATTCACATCACAATCAAAGCATTGTAAACCAATTATCAAATGGACTATTCACATACTCATCGAAAGCCATAACATTCATAACCAAAATATTTTGACCAAATGAAATATCAAATAACCACTTGAAAACCATAGTGTTCATAACCAACAATTGGTCCGTATATTAAATCAACAATAGTGTTTATATGATTCAAAGAAATCACTACATCGACCATTGCACCATGGTTTAAATCACAATGTTAATGCGTTCTTATGAAACCATTGCACCAAGGAATTTGATCAAAGACAACCAAATATCATATCACCATTGTAACAAGGATTCAATCAAAGATGCCAGAATATCATTGCATCACGAACTTATAAATGAAACCACATTAACAAAAATCAAATGCAAAGTGAGTAAAGGTTTGGTGTTTTGATGGATGTATGATCAATGGTGAGTTGGATGTAAAAGAGTCATGACGACATAAACAAAAAGATCTATAATAATCCAAAGATGATTTTAATGCCATCAACATGATTTCCAACTCAAAGTTTTCATGCTTGCAGTTGTGAAAAATGAAAATGAAAGGCAGGTATGCGAAAGCGAAAGATAATAGTGTCGTTTTGTTTAAAGAATTACGATTAGTATTGAGGGTTCAAAACCCTTGTGTAGGCAGCTTATAAGAAAAAGATAAAAATGCAAAATGTCTGCCAACAATGGCGACACACTGGTAGAAGCAGTTATCTCTACCAAAAGAACAAATCCAGATTAGAATAATTAGAATAATTCTAACTCAAAAATGACCAGAAAATTGTTTAAACATCATCATTAATCAAACAAATTCCACCCGTGCTTAAAAGATGAAAAAATATATCAGTCTTAAGACAAGCGAGTCATGATATTAAAGATAAAATCTTCAATACTGTTGATAGAGCCACTTCTGCCAGCATGCGTCCATAGCCTGATAGGGTTTCCATTTAACCCACTCTGATATCTGTATCCTGCCAAGAAGTTCTAGATCAGAATAAAGGACATTTTAAGGTCAAGAGATTTCATATTTTCAAATTTTCATATACCCTACATTGCTTCGCTGCCAGCGGGCCTGTTCAGTACCCTAACAAAGTTGTCTTGGCATCATGCATGCATTTACCCGCTGCCAGTAGACCTGTTCAGCATCCCAGTGGGTTTACAAACACTTCCCACAACTCTTTTATGATTTATTTAGTTTTTAAAGATATATAATTGAGTGAGGTGACGCTGAAAATTATAATATTTTAGACATATTTTTTACAGATCTTGAAAGATTTTTTTTTTTTAAACTTTCCTTCATTAAGATTCAGAGATGGTTTGTTGACAAAACCGACCTTCGAAAGCAGGGAGACATCTTCTGATTTATTCCCTTAAGGAACAGGGACAGCGTAAGAAGAAAATAGATGATCGTGACAGGCTTCACTTACAGATCGAAATTAGCAAACTTCTTTCAAACAACAGGCTTTTCTCAACATGGCTGTAAATTTCAGAAGTATATTATAATTAATGTTTAGACAAATTTTCAGCAGTGATTTCAGAGAAATAATTTTCTGTTTTCTTTGTCTGAACAGTTCAAAATGCAGGTATGTGTATTTCCAAAAGCAAAAACTGATAAGTCGTAAGGGAAAAATCAAAACCAAAACAACAAAAGAAAAATATTTACATAATATACACAGGGTTGTCATCAAGCGAAATACCTTTTCAGAGCTTGGCCATTCACCGGATAGGTGTCTGGCTGTCCCTCTAGATTCTGTAATCGGAAAGAGCTGGGACCCAATTTCTTAGCAATTAAAAATGGTCCTAGCCATAAGTTCTGAAACTTCGTATGCTCTCCCTTTCCCTCATGTGGTTTGTCCCATTTCAAGACAAGGTCACCTACTTTGAAGTTCGTATCAGAGGCAGAGTTGGAATCAAACCAGCTTTTGACCACTAGTTGATGTTGATCTAACTTACGTTCAGCTTGAGCCCTAACCTCTTCTAGTTTGATTAAAGCGTTAATTCGATTCTCCAAGGGAGGGAAGTCTTCTTCTTGTATTTTTTGTGATAACTGTAGTGAGGGAAGAAGAATATGTGGTGGCAGAATTGCTTCTCTGCCATAGACGAGAAATAAGGGAGAGTTACCTACAACAGTTTTCGGTGTTACTCTATCGGCCCAGATTGCGCTTAACAGTGCATTATGCTAATTTTTGTGATTTCAGATACCGTTCTCTTGATGATTTTAATCAGATTCTTATTTGTTGATTCTGCCAATCCATTTCCTTGAGGGTAATAACTGGCATAATATTTCAACTTAATTCTTTTTTCTAGAGCAAACTCACTCATCACAAGAGACGAAAAATAAGAAGCGTTATCGAATACTAATCAGTCAGGGATACCAAAACGAGTAATAATATTCGAATTTAAAAAGGAAATTACCTGACTGGCATTTACAACTTTTAAGGGGGCAGCTTCAGACCACCTGGTGAATTAATCTATGGTTGTTATGATAAACTTGTGCTGCTGTGAGGATGGTGGATTTGCTGGACCTATAATATCAAGACCCCACTACTGAAAAGGGGAGTCTACTGAAACACGCTGCAAAGGAAAGGCTGATTTTTGTATCCGCCTGGATGCTTTTTGACAAATAATACAATTGCGACACAAGGCATGAGCATCTCTAAAAAGAGTAGGCCAGTAACAAATTGCTCTTAAAACTTTATGGGCAGTGGTGTCCCCACCAAAATGCCCACCAGCTTCTCCTGCATGCAATTCTAGTAAGACCTTTTCTGCTTCATCTTTCTCAAGACAACGCATTAGTACTCCATCAAAATTTTGACGAAACAGAATACCATTAATCAACTGAAAGGAGGAAGATTTTATATTAACTCTCTTCTTTTAGTGGGATCCTGGTGACGGGGGGCTGACCCATGTTCAAGACATAATTTTATATCATCATACCAGGGACTGACAGAGTTTTGTGCACAGCAGATTGAATTTTGATTGTGCTGTCCTGGGTTTGACATATCGTTTTCTTCTTGCTGTCCTATTGCTGAGTCAGCAACTAACTTGCATATCCCTTGGCCTCTCACTATTTGAGTTGGGGTGATTTATATGTCATACTCTTGTAAGGAGGTAACCCAGTTCGCCCTCTTTTCCCCTAGTTCTTTCTTCACTAACAGATTTCTGATGGCTGGGTAAGGGACAATAATTTTCATCCTAGATTTCAAAAGATAAGATCGGAAGTGCTTGACTGCTTTAAAAATAGCATAGGCTTGCTGATCTACCACTGGGTAATTAAGTTCTGCACCTTTGAAAGTAGATCTCATAAAGGCAATTGGTACTTCATTGTTTTCAGCGTTCTTTTGAGTTAGGATAGCAGCATAGGAGCGGTCAGAAGCAAATGTGTAGAGTGTGAAGTCTTACAAAAAGTCAGGGCTCATGAGAGGAGCGTCTATTATGGACTTTTTTATTGAATTAAAAGCTTGGTTTTCTAAGGGTCCCCAATAATATTGTGCATCTTTCTTAATTAAATTCTGTAAAGGTCTCACCATTTCGGAGAAACTGGGGACGAATCTCTTGACAAAATTTATCTGGCCTAAGAAAGACTGCATAGACTTCTTAGATGAGGGAGGGGGAAGTTTCGAGATGACTTGAGTCCTTTCAGGGTCGATAATCATCCCTTTTCTTGGCGCAATAAATCCTAAGAGTTTACCTTGTTCTACTGCGAAGATAGATTTTTTAGGATTGAAGGAAATGCCGTACTTATGACATCGTTGTAGAACGGCTCTCAAATGTGCTAGATGATCATTTTTGTTTTTCGAAAATACAGTAACATCATCTAGGTAAACTACGACAGATTGATTGATTAAGCCTCAAAAAGCGATGTCCATCGCTCTCTGGAAAGTGGCACCGACATTAATGAGTCCAAAGGGCATTTTCCTACAAGAGTAGGTGCCCCATGGAGTGCGGAAGGTAGTTTTGAGTTGGTCTGGAGGAGACATTAGCACTTGGTTATACCCTAAAAAACCATCCAATAAGGATAATCTTTCAGAACCAGATACCTGTTGAAGGATCTGTTCCATGGGTGGGACAGGTTAGTTGTCTTTATCAGACGCTCTATTAAGGTTTCGGAAATCGACGCATAGTCAGATTTCACCACTCTTCTTCCAGACAGGGACAAGGTTAGAAACCCATTGCGTGTGCCTAACTGGGAAAATTATCTTAGCATTCAAGAGTTTATTTAATTCTCTTTTGACGGTTGGTTCGAGTTTAGGGTGCATTTTTCTTAACTTTTGTTGAAAGGGTAAGGTTTGGAGTTTCATAGGAATGACGTGCTGTATAATGTTAGGGTCAAAAGTTTTAAGGTCATCATACGTCCATGCAAAACATATTTGAATTCCTTAAACAATTTAATAAACATGGCTTTCTCTTATTTAGAACACCCTACCCCTAAATTAATGCACTGTGGATTGTCATTAGTTCCTAAGTTTACTTTTTCATACGATAACGAGGAACTATTTGTTTTACAGTTGATAGATTTTTTGAATTTGTCTTGAAGATCGTAAAATTTTTCTAATCTAACTACACATTTAGGGATAGAATTTACCATGTACGATGAAGATTTAGGAGATCTCAGATCTGGTATTACCGTGAAATTGCACATATTGTCGTCATGAGTGCATTCGTCGATCACCGTGCCTTGGAAAGTTTCTTCCATATGCAGGAAGCTAATAATCCGTTGATCGTCGTCGAAGACTCTCCAATTCGTGATGTTGTCGAGAACGGATGGCCTGAAAAATAGTTCGACAGAGAATGCATTCGGGGACAAGACTTCTGCAGGAAAGAGTTTCGAAGCTACATTAGATAATAAATCGGCTTCCGAATTATTCAATCTAGGAATAGAATTTATGTTGAAAGCAGAAAAATTATTCATTAGATTCCATACCTCAGATTGGTAGCTTTTAAGATGCGGAGACAGACAGTAGATAGAATCTCTTACCTGTCTAACCATGATTTTCGAATCGCCAAAGACAGTCAAATTTTGAATGTTCATATCTAATGCTTTTCTGAGGCTTTGCAATAAAGCCTCGTATTTTGCTGTGTTATTAGTACATTCAAATTCTAGCCTGCATGCAATCAGGGTTTTGTTACCTGCTGGATCAATAATAACGCAGCCCGCACCAGCTCCTTCTTTGGACTTCGACCCGTCAAAGTAAAGAGACCATATTTGATTTTTATCGGGTGCAAGAGACCATTGTGTAGAAATTGTTGGCTGCATATATGCTACAATCTCGGACTGCTATTCTGGATTAATGATAGCTGAAGTCTCGACCATGAAATTGCCAAAAAAGGTATCCATCCCTTGTATTTTGGGTGAATCAGCAGAAGGTGTAAATGGTTCATTGGGATCATTTAAATCTGTGACTGTGAGCTTTAGGTAGAATTCACGATTTGCCTTGATTTTGTTGGGCTTGTCGTTCTCGGGCAGCCACAGGTGATACCAATCTGTCATGAAATAGCCATGTAGCTGCTCTGACCAGTCTCTGCTTAAAAACAAACCATAAACTTCTGGAATATCCACAACAATAATATTAATCACTTGATGAACTTTGGGGTTAGACGATAATCTTATAAGCACATTCCTTAATTTGCCTATAACTTTAACACTAGTTCAATCAAGTTGGATGATTTTTAAGGTGAATGGTTCAACTTCAGCATTAATCTTCTGACACACAGACCATGGCATTACATTGGATGATGCTCTTGAATCTACCATACAATTGTGTACGTTTCTATTAAAGATTTTGAAAGTTAACAAAAATGGAGGTACATTTCTACGAGTACTAATGGTGGAAGATTGTGGCTTTTTACTCCCAGCCTCTAAAGCTAATTTATCTACATTCGTTACATTATTTATAGGAAGGCCTCCCTTCTTATGAGGATCAAATTTGTTCTTAGTGGAAGCCTTTTGGGGAAATTTTGGATTGTTCTGAACAACCTTGTTACTGCTTGGATTACCGTTTTTGCTATTCTCTGCGATATTTTGTAACATTTTTTGTAGCAGAAACGAAAACTTTAATAATTCATAAACATAAATGTTAGCCCTTAACTTTTTTAGATCTTCAACTAAATCATAATCTAAGTTTGGGTTTACATGACTCTATTTAGTCTCAGCTGATTTAGACTGTTTTGAGGGCAAAGTCGTAGTGTTTTCAGAAGAAGGTTTGTTTGTTGTCTTACTCCTAGTATTGTAGGGATGTACTGTCTCGAAATTAACTTGAAAAATGCTATTCGAGAAGTGTCCAAAAATGTTCGGAGAAGGTTCTTCTTCTTCAACTATCTCTTGTTCAACTACTTCCTCAGAAGTCTCAGGAGGCATCAAGTTATCCTGGGCTTCTAGAATCGTTTGAAGAGAGAATTGCAAGGTTTCTAGATTTAGGCCCTCGACATTTGGATTAGGTCGGTTGGGAAAAGGCTTCCTGAATGGGGGTTTGTAAGTCACTTTGCTCGAAGAAGCTTCTTCGGCTGTCCTTTTCAAATCTATAACTTGATTTGACAGTTTTTGAACGACTTTTGTTAAGTTTTCTAAATCTGAGATTTCAGGTTGTGTTTTATTTTGAGCAAGTCTAGGGAGGATTTCGATTTTCTTTTTGGAAGATGAACTAGTCTTTGTTTCGTTGCTA
>JASDQU010345212.1:1888-12448 GCA_032191745.1 Picea mariana
CAAGAAGGCATTTATGATGAATTTGTGAAGAAAGCGGTGGCAAGAGCAAAACAGCAAGTGGTGGGCGACCCTTTTCAGCCAGGAGTCCAACACGGCCCTCAGGTAAACCATGCATGGATTGTTTTGTGAATATAATCATTTTTCCAATTATTAGTATAATTGAAAGAAAAAAATTGGCAATAGCAATCGTATCAAAGTGTTAATAATAAAGATTGATGCAAAATGTAGATTTTCATAATTGTTGATGATTATGGAAAAAATTTAGGATGTTTTGGTTGATATTATCATTGAAATTTAAATTTACATGTAGAAAATCTTCCATTACCATGTATTTTTTTTAAAGATTAAATAGACTCACTCTTATATTGTCAATGTGGAAAGTTTACAGTATGAACTCTAAGGATGTGGTTTTAATCTGGTTCTTAATTCCACATACACTAAAACAGTAAAGAGCCACATGCTTTCTTAAATTGAGAAGGGATACATGGCTAATATTATCCTGTTTGGTTGGCTAAACTTATTAATATACATTCAATTTTCCATGCCAGCAATATGAATATTTCTGAAAGAAAATATGATGAATATCTATGAAACAAAAGTGAGATATTCCCACATATCTATTTCGAAGTAATACATAGAGTCAATTTGTGCTATTGGACTTTCATAGATATGGAATGATAGGTCCCTTCACAATTCCATAGATATGGTCTCGTGCATGAATGTTAGGTCCTCAACATTGAGCTGTTATGTATATGGCCAATTTCGTTTTCATATATATATATATTATATTATATTATATTATATTATATTATATTATATTATGATTTCTATTAGGTCCACAACATTGAGTTGTTATTTTTCAAAGGTATTATTGGATCCTTTACCTTTATATTCATTTTATTACTTTTAGATTTAGTATCTACTATAGTAGCAATGGCCTATGTAGGTAGGATGATGTAAAGATTTGTTCATTAAAAAAAATTAAGAATATTTTTATTCTTAATGTTTAATAAAATTTCAAATAATTTTTTATTATATTTTAAATATATATTTTTTAACTTCTCCATAATAATTTTTTATTATATTTTAAATATATATATTTTAAATATATATATTTTTAACTCCTCCATAATAACTTTTTATTATATTTTAAATATATATTTTTTAACTCCTCCATATTTATCTTGAAGATGAAGATTATAAATTCTCACAAAAGTGGAAAATTTTCTTCTTAATAATTTTTTATTATATTTTAAATATATATTTTTTAACTCTTCCATATTCACCTTGAAGATGAAGATTATAGATTCTCATAAATTCTCACAAAAGTGGAAAATTTTCTTCTTAATAATTTTTTATTATATTTTAAATATATATTTTTTAACTCTTCCATATTCACCAAGAAGATGAAGATTATAGATTCTCACAAGAAGATGAAGATTATAGATTCTCACAAAAGGTGGAGAATTTTCTTCTTTATGTTTAATCTGAATTTGGCATATGATGGAGGACCTATTTCATAATGTCAAAGATTTAGGCTTTGAGGCTGGAATGAACTTAAATGTTGTTAATTAGATGTTTCTTTTAATTCACCATTGTTTTGAGGCTGGAATGAACTTAAATGTTGTTAATTAGATGTTTCTTTTAATTCACCATTGTTTTCATGGGCTTTGGTATCTTTGAGTCCTTTTAAAGTTTTTCTTTTTTTCCATGATGATCTAATGTTGTTGGTTATTTTTTTAAGAATTTTGAAACTTTTGTAAATACTCCCTTTATACCATACCATTTTTTTACCTCAATTTAATTCTATGTCAGATTTGTTTTTTTTTTTTTGACAATAACGGTTAATTTTATATTAAGGACCAACAAACTAGCTGTCGGGTGCTTTACAACTTAGGAATTTAACTAAGACTATGAGTCGTTGATCGACGTTCATCTTTCCAGGTGAACCAAACTTGCCCAAGATATAGAATCCTGGCTGGATGAAAGGGGACAAAGCATAACTGCCACTACTAGAAGGAGAACCTTATACCCTACCAGGAGAAACCGCTGCATTGACTGAGTAGAAATAGAAAGGAAGATTATATTTCTTCCTTCTTCACCTGCACATTCTTTTATTTAGGCCATTCTCCAGAACGCTTATCTACTTTGACTTCAAGCCTGCTTAGACGATTCCCGAAATCTCCATGAATATTGGAAACAACTTTGAACTAGGCATCTGAGGCGTTTGTGAGTTCCTCGCGCAGCCTGATGAGATCCTGGTCAAGGAGCTCACATCTTCTTGCTCCAGAGTTATCCCGATTCAACATGATCCTTGCTTGCTCCCTGACCAAGGCCTTTAGCCTGTTGAGCTCCATCTGCAACTCTGCCATCCTTTCCTCCAGAGTTGGCCGGGGATTAGCGCGGGAAGCCATTGAAGCCATTTGCGAAATCTCAGAGCTCTCAATGACCATAATGCTTCCTAATTTTGGCCTTGACTGAACGATCCTGCATCCTTGATTATCTCGGCCGAAGAAATAGCCTTTGCGTGCACAATATCCTCGTGATTCTTGGCGGCCTTGCTGAGACGGTGGTTCGCACCTCGGTATGGTCCTCCCATCCTCCTTCCCTAACTATGACCGAAAAGAGTACTGAAAACACCAGGTGTTGGTACTTGCCAGAAAATTGGGCTTTGGATTCGGGTCTCTACTTGCAGAGGTTTGAATGACTTTTCTGACTTGCCTTGTCCACTGGATCTGCTGATTTTCTGGCCTACCCCTTCAAGATCCTCTGTTTATAGGGGATGATTGCAAGCGTTTCAACCCCATTCACTGTTAGTGTGCCCTTGCTCATGAGCGCTCCTTTATTTCCTTTGATGTCTGCCTGAGTGTTTAGCCCCCGTAAGATGTGGAAGAAGATGACCTCCATGAAACTATGAAATAAAAGAGTTAGTTTCCTGAGAATTTGTACTAGTTTGAGATGGTTTGGCCTCCTTTGAGTCTTCAGAGCCTGTATAACTACCTTGGAGTCTCCAAAGGCCACCAGGTTCTGAATGTTCCTGGCGGAAGCTAGCCTAAGACCCTACCAGAGGGCAAGATCCTTCGCCTTGTTGTTAGAATCATGGCCCAGTCCCCATGAGAAGGATACCTCCAACGCTCCAGAAGGGCCCAGGAGGATCCCTCCCCCACCTGCCACTCATGGGTTTCCTTTCGAAGCACCGTAAAAAACAAACTATTATTTTTCAGTGAAGACCTCCACTTTATGAAGTCTTGTTCTTCCAACCTTATTTCCCAGCTTGCTCTCGAGACTGGCTTGATGGTTGTTCTGTGTTGATGGTTTGGGGCGAACTCCTTAAGCCAATGATCTTCATCTGTATCCAAAGTGTCCGCGTTTCAGAGTGTGGTCTGAGAGTCTAGAGCCTCGCTCAATAGTGCCTTGGCTTTGGTTGCCACCTAGGTTGGGTTGCAGTTTTTCTCGYGAAAAATCCTGTTGTTTCTTTCCATCCAAATTTTCCACATTACAAATTTAGGAAGCCACATCCAACTAGTTTTGAGAAGGTCCTTTTGTCTCAGAGAGAATGGGGAGCGATTCGCCCAACTTCTTAGGAGATCAGATACATTTGAGGGCAGAGAAAATTGGTCTGGTCCAAGCTTCATGACAATATCCCAAACCTGTTTTGTGTAGGGGAAATTGAGTAGTAGGTGCTCTATGGTTTCTTCCTCAATAATGAAAAGAGGGCATCTTGAAGGGCCTTGCCAACCTCTTCTTCTCATATTTTCACTTGTTAAAACGCCTTTGTGGGCCATCGTCCAAGTGAACATGTTGATTTTGGGAATCGATTTGTAGGACCAGATTGTCTTCCATGGCGTTGGATCAGGGGGAACATGTGGAATTGCTTGTAGAAACTTGTAGCCTGTAGCTGCAGAGTATTTTCCGGTGGCTATGCCCCAACCTCCTTTTTTCTTGGCCGAGGCTTTAAGGGGTGATTTCCCTTGAAGTTCCTCAAGCATAATTTTGGCTTCATTTTCAAGTCTTTCTAGGTAGTTCCCTAGGTCCCAATATTTCCAACTACCATCCTCGTCCTCCTCCCATCAAGGAATGTCCCAGAGAGTGAGTTGGTTGTTGGAGTGGAGCCAGACTTTTATATTGGCCAAGCCTTCTTGGTGATCAATCGACGACTCCCCTAGAATTGAATCCTCCCAGACCCTTATGCATTTCCCATTGCCAGGAATCCAAGTCAGATTGGATTTGAAGAGTTCTAAGGCCCTGAAACAGAGCGTGAAAATTAGCAAGCCTCTAAGGACTTTCAGAGGGTGATCTAAGCATCTGATACACTGCCCAAGGAAGTATTTTTTCCACATAACTTCCTTGCTCCAGGAGGATTTGCTGGAGATTAAGTTCCACAGAAGTTTGGCCCTCAAAGCCAGGTTTTGGGTAGCAACGTCTCGGATTTGGAGGCCGCCTTCTAGAATCGACTTCTTGATTTTTCCCTAGCTTACTAAGTGGAGCTTCCTCTCGTTTTTCCTTCCACCTTCCCACATAAATATTCTCAACACAACATCTATTTTGATAACGATGGTTTTTGGCGCAAGGAGGATTAAGTTTTGATAGATAGGGAGACTTGTCAGGATAGATTTCAACAGAACCACTTTCCCTGCGAGATTTAACCATGTGGCTCCCCATGCTTGGATGCAAAGCTTTAGATTGTCCAGAAGGGGAAGCCAATGGGCCAATTTGGGGTTAGTTTTTAAAATTGGAATTCCCAAGTACTTGAACGAATCCCAGGTCACTGAGCCTTCCATTTCTAATGCTCTGGTGATTTCAAGCATCTCTCTTGGAGAACAATTACAGCCATAGACTTTGCTTTTTTGGTAGTTGATTTTTCTACCTGCGACTTCTTTGTACCGGTCGAGCTCCTACTTAAAATTCCTTGCAGAGGGGACATTGGCTCCTCCAAGAAGAAGGGTGTCATCTGCAAACTACGCGTGATTGATGTCTTTCACATTTGTCACCATTCTGAGTCCTGAGAGGGAACATATCTGTTGATAGTATTCCAGCTGGAAGCTTAGAACTGATGCTTGGATGGTATACAACAGTGGCGATATCAGACACCGTTGCCTCAATCCCCTGGAGGCTTGGAAGTACTCTGCTGATCGACCATTCACAACGGGGAAATCCAAGGAGAGGATATACAAGCTTTAACCTATTTTATGAACTTTTGAGCAAAACTCATTTTCTCCATTACTTTGAAGAGGAATTCATGTCTAACTCTATAAAAAGCGTTAGCTAAGTCTATCTTAATAATCATACCTTTTTCTTTGCGCTGGCAGCTCAAGTGGATTGCTTCTTGGACTAGCACTATGTTGTCCAAAATTTGGCCCCCTTTGATGAAGCCACCTTGGTTTTCCGGGATGATGCCTGGCAGAATTTTCTTGAGCATGTTGGCGATGATTTTGGTGACCAATTTGTAGCCTGTGTTGCAAAAGGAGATTGGACAGAATCCTTTGAAGTTGCTCTCCCCTTTTTCTTTTGGAATCAACACTAAGAAAGATGAGTTTGTGCTCCCCCCAATTTTGAAACAGTTTTGGGATTTCCTTACCATTCTTAGTAGGTCATCCTTGATGATTGGCCAACAGGCTTTGTAGAAGCGAGCTATGAAGCCGTCAGGCCCAGGGGCCTTATAAGATTCCATGTGATCCAACGCTTTCTTGAGCTCTTGTAGTTGTTTTGGAGCTGCTGGACTCAAGTTGTCGTCATTCTGCACTAGTTGGGGAATTAGAGACAAGGGATAGGAGTTGGGATCAATGGAATCCTCAAAAGGAGTCGAGTGCAGGTATTTGAAAAAATCGTGTGTAACTTGCTTTATGCCTTCAAAATATTTTATCTCTTGCCCCTGAAATTGGATTTTGTTGACCGCATTAAATTTCTTTTGATCTTCCGCTTGCTTGTGGAAATAGCTCGTGTTCTTATCTCCAGCCTGAATCCAGAGACTTCTGGATTTATGGCGCCATTATTATTCCTCCTCTCTACATGCCTGGTGAAGCACTTTTTGGAGATTGGCTTCTTGGTTTAACAACTCTTGAGTCACTTCGGCCTCTTCCAGGGCCAACTCATGGGTCTCGAGATATTTCTGGGCATATTTTCTCTTGGAGGTTGGGGTCTTGATGGATCTTGCCCAACTTTTTAGGGCTCTCTTGAGGGCATGCAGTTTTCTTCCCACACGTAGAACGAGGAGCCTTGGACCTGCTCACTCTAGGCGTTGGAAATGATCTCCTGAAACCCCTCTTGGTGAATCCAGATCAGGATAAATCAGAATGGGATGGGGCCAAAGTTTTTATCTGAAGAGAGATCCAAGAGGATAGGCTTATGATCTGAGACATAGTTGGGCAGGATTTTGGAGGTGGCCACTAATCTGAGGGTTAGGAAGGTAGAATGGATGAGGAACTTGTCTAGGCGTGCTGCAATGTGACTTGGACCCAATCTTTTATTTGTCCAGGTGTACTTCCCTTTGGCTGGATTGATATCTTCCAAGTCTGAATCTAGGATGAGGGATTCCACCCACTCTCTTGCTGGATCTCTGACCGGGGAGCCCCCTTTTTTCTCCATTAAAGAGTGTGTAATATTGAGGTCCCTTGCTATTATGATATTCTCGGGGTTGTGCTGGCTTAGGAAGGACTTTAAGGAGTCCCAACAGATTCTTTTCTCTGAAAAAAGAACTAGAACATAAAGGTTGAAAAGACTTAATTGATGACCAAAGTATTTGTGGAGGAGCTTGGTGAAGATCCAATGGGTGTTACTTTCCTCTTCTAGCAGGTCAAACTTTGAGCTGTCCCAAAAGGTGTCGATTCCCCCTGAGGCACCTCTTGCACTCACTTCTTTTCCTTGGCCTTTTTTCCAAAAGGTTTTGATTTCTTGGAGGAGAACGAAGTCCTCCATATTCATCTCCTGGATTAGAAGGATCTCAGGCATCGTCATGCGAATGATATCTTTCAAGGATTCTTCTTTTAGTTTGTTGCCTAACCCTCTACAGTTCTAGGAGATGAGTTTCATTACTTACTTTCTTGGGATGTGGTGGCTCCCTTTGGAGCCCGACATTGCTTTCTTGTGGTGTGGGTGTTTACCATTCCCTTGAGTGTTTTCTGGGACCCTTGCAGGACGTCCAGGTAGGTTTTTTCCTCTCTTTCCTTTTTCTTAGATTTCCTTCCTATGGTGGATTTTTTTGGTGTGGCTTGGGAGATGATTGTTTTCGTTTCTCCACTATCTGAATCATTTTCAGATTCTGAACCGAGAATGATGTGTTCTTCTTTTGTTTCCTTTTCCTTTGGGGTTTCTTCAGGGGCTACTGGATCGATGGCTACGTCCCCTTTTCCATTCTCCTTTGGGTATTTCTCCTGTACTTCCAGGGCCTCGAAGATGTTGCTCGAGGACGAGGCTACTTTCTGTGTTTCTTGAGCTTTAGGAATGGTTGGAGGGTTTGCAGCAGGGCCTACATTTTTCTTCTCTTTTGGCTTCAGGGTTGCTTTGCCTTTTTTGACCTGTTGCCATCCTTCTCCTTCCTCCTTGTCCAACGATTGGGCCTTTGGTTAGTTCCTTTGGAAATGGCCATATTCACAACAACTTCTTCATTTGAACAACATTTGTTTGTAATCTAGTTTTTGAAAATGATG
Organism: Picea mariana; assembly: GCA_032191745.1. Lineage (NCBI taxonomy): Eukaryota > Viridiplantae > Streptophyta > Pinopsida > Pinales > Pinaceae > Picea > Picea mariana. Next base: position 9,535 of record JASDQU010345212.1, read on the forward strand.
CCATGCACCCACCATGAGTTTAACGGCTTCTGGCAGCCCAGCTTCAAGATCCACTTCCACGCAGATCGTTGCGTAAGAGTAATGGGCTTTGGTGTCCGCTTTGTCTCTGAAACGACCTAGTCCATTTCTGATTTTTTGCAGAGATTGGTAGTTCCAGCAATGAACTGGCATGTTTGGCAAAACAGACCCAGACCGATACCTCCTTTAGGATGTCGACTAAGGGGTCTAAATCAGGTGTCCATATGTTAAGGTACAAGCCTTGCATCCCCATGAAATACAAGCTGCTTCTGAAGATGATATCTTAGTCCTCTTTCGAAATGAACTCGAACATGAAGAAAACTCTTTCTACTGGATAACAAGTTACGCTACTCTGGATTAGCGACCTCCAATTTCGCTGGATCCACTCATCGATGGTTCTTGCTGAAGGCCAAAGCCCCATAAATTGACCGACCAAGCCTATTTCTGCCAAAGCCAAAGAAATATTGATGGGTTGTTCCTCCGACAAAGTGATTTTGGAGATTGAATCAAGCTTCTTAATGAACTTTGGGACCGGAGGCGTTTCTGCTTTCTTCCCCTGTGGAGCAATTAGCTTCCGAAAGGCCTCCTCTATCGTAACAGGAGGGGGGGGAGGAGTCGGCTCCCTGCCCCCTAGCGCGCCCATGGTGATCGAACCTTGCTCTCCTCGCTCACTTATTCCTCTCGCCAAACCCTAGCACTCCTCTCTTGCAAGTGATTTTCTCTTCATAAGACCTTCGAAAAGTTTTACCAAGTAGACCATAATTTATTAAAATCACAAAATTTCAATTCTATGTCAGATTTGTTAGTGTGTGCTCACTGGTCCATTTCCATACTTTCAATTATAATATACCATTTTTTTACCTCAATTTAATTCTATGTCACCATTTTTTTACCTCAATTTAATTCTATGCTAGATTTGTTAGTGTGTACTGGTCCATTTCCATACTTTCAATTATAATTAACCATTTTTTTACCTCAATTTAATTCTATATCAGATTTGTTAGTGTGTGCTGACTAGTCCATTTCCATACTTTCAATTATAATATATTTGAAGTTTTGAAAAAATAACTTTATCAAAATTAATTTCTTTTAAAGGGTGATTTAAGTGTCACGTAGCTAGTGGATTATGCCCCTTGTTGTTAGATGAGAGTTTTTTTGAGTTTTCAATCATAATTTGGGAATTTCATTTTATTATTAACCATTGAAATCTCTATTATTTTGTGAAGCCATAATTTTTGTTGGTAAACTTCCTTATATATTTTACATAATGTCCAATTGAATTTCTTATATCATTTAGGATAATCTTATTTAAACTTGATTTACTTGAAGTTTCCTTTATCATTTAGAATAATCCTCCTTAAAATTGATTTACTTGGATTCTCACCCTCTCAAACTTCAATTTGAAATATAGAGGTTGTGAGAATTGTCATTTGTATTGTAGAAATTTTGATTTACTTGAATTCTCAAACTTCAATTTGAAATATAGAGGTTGTGAGAATTGTCATTTGTATTGTAGAAATTCTGATTTATTTGGATTCTTTTTAGGTCTTTTCAAACTTCAATTTTACAATTTGAAATATAGAGGATGTGAGAATTGTCATTTATATTGTAGAAATTCTTATTTACGGAATAAGTTAGAGGTTTTGACTATCCAAACTACTTTAACTTATATCAGTTTTTATATTCTCCCTTTAAATTATTTTATATGATATTATTTCAATTATAGATCTTACTCTATATCTATATCAAGGACATAACTACCAAGTTTGATATTAAAATTTAAACAACTATTGTTGCAATATTAAAACAAAGATTGTCATAACATTTAAGGTTTTAATGAACACCTTTTAAGACTTTGCCTTCAACGAACTTATGGAAGTAATTGGAATGTTTTGTTGTTTGATTACTAGTTGTGATATCACAGGGTAAATACACATTAAGGAAATTTGTTTGCATCATTGGTATTATATCTAAGTTTCAGAGTTATGAGATTATTTTGACATAACTGCCAAGTTTGACATTAAAATTCAAACAACTATTGTTGCAATATTAAAACAAAGATTGTCATAACATTTAAGGTTTTAATGAACACCTTTTAAGACCTTGCCTTCAACGAACTTATGGAAGTAATTGGAATGTTTGGTTGTTTGATCACTAGTTGTAATATCACAGGGTAAATATACATTAAGGAATTTTGTTTGCATCATTGGTATTATACCTAAGTTTCAGAGTTATGAGATTATTTTGGCTATTTGCATAATTTAATCAATATTTGGACTTTTTACATGCAAAGAAGTTATGATGATTGAAGATAAACTTGAAAAGGATGAAACATAGAATTAAGATATATGATAGTTATTTCAAAATGCTATTGAATAATTCATTAGTATGATTATTATGATTTAATTAAATATTATGAATAATTCTTCTCATCTATAACTTATTGATAGAAAAATAGTTAATAAAGTTAAAAGAAAACATAAAATAAATATCTCTGTTATACACATTAGTATGAATATGTGGACTCTTCACAATATACTGATTTTTATTGTAAATTTTATGAAATCTAGATTTTAACATATAGTTATTTTTTAAAATAGTAGATTTACTTTCATATTTTTCTCTATAAAATATTAACAAAATATTTTAAAGATAAAAATGGATAGTTTTAAATAATCTAGATCCATTTTACATCTTGATCATTGAAAATGGATTTAGGGTAAGATGAACAAAGGGTAACAATATTTCTATGTAAATATCATATTATAGTATTTCTATGTTTGTGTAAATTTGAATTTCTCCTTTTTCCTTTCTCTATATAACAATTTTTTATATTAGGTGTACATATCAAATCTCTCTTTCATATATATAGATTTTTTTTATTTCTATTTTTTTT
>JASDQU010345215.1:0-12584 GCA_032191745.1 Picea mariana
ACTATTCTTCTTACATTCTAATATACTGTTTTCTGTTCTATTCTTTCTCTCTACATTTCTCTCTTCACAATTTATCAGTTCTGTGGGTGCTATTGCCGGATGGGTTCTCAACAATGCCCTCAACCACACTTACTCCACTGGTACTTATTACTTGTATGCATAGTATGTATTTGTGCTTTAAACCATGGAGTGTTTTGCTGATTGATGCCACGACTAACTTGCAGGACTTGGCAAAGCTCTTCCCGTGGGATTTTCTCCAGTGTATTTTCCAATGGGGAATGAAGCCACTGGATTCATGATTATTTTTTCTTTGATAGCTGCTGTAGTAGGAGCTGCTTCATGCCTTTCAGAACTCCATCATCTCCGAGTTTGGACTGCCCAGAGCTTGGCTCCCAGTACTGCATCCTCCATGACAGCTTGGGCCCTAACACTACTGGCCATGGGGTATATATATAGATAACAAATACAAATCTGCATAATATATAATAACATTATATAATAGGAGTAAATAAGAATTATGATATCTGATTCATCTGTGAAATGAGAATGACTTAACTATTTTCATTCACAAAACTGCAGGCTGGCATGCAAGGAGATCCATATTGGTGGCCGAAACACAAAGTTGGTATGTAATACTCCTATGCTATTACATTCATTATAGGGTCACTCATTTCCTCATTCCTTCCATTCTGCTATGGCGTTTTGTATCGTTTAGATTTGGTAACTTTGAATTTCTGTGCAGATAACGCTGGAGTCATTTCTTATCGTTCTGTGTGGAACAAAGCTCTTCTACATCTTACTCATTCACGGTGGATTCTTTGGAGGAAATTATTGTTCTTACCAGGATACCTACGTTGCCACAACTACTACCACAGCCGAGCTTCAGAAAGAAAGCACAACTGTGGTCTCTTCGGTGTAATAGTAGATCGTCTGTAATCAATCAGGAGGTCCTGAATGGCTTTGTGGTTTGTGATTAGTAAATTAATGAAGAGGGGTGGTAAATTACATTTTTTGAGTCTGATGCAAGGAAAATCTGCTCTGAATTAGAGCAAAATTGTGTGAAGTTTTGTTTAGGTTGGGTTTCTACACGTTTCTTGCGTAACTACAAGTTGTCTTTATGGGCAGTATAGAGGATTCAACTTTATTGTGTAACATTCATCTGAGATGTGCCGGTTGCAGCTCTGTAATATGTAAATCTACGTTTCTCTCATTGCAAACTTTTATTAATGGAAAAATGTTTCCCTTCAAAGTTGATCTATAATCTCTCGTTATCCACCTCTCCAATAGTTAGTAATGGGTAAAAATTTCATGAATCATTCCTCGGATACAACCTATCATGTATGCAGAGTGCTGAACATATCCGATAAGGCGAGCCATGAGAGTCATATGAGATTAGGTAGGAAATAAAAATCTGTCCATCTCTGTATATAACCTGAAAAGCATTGCGGTCTTCAAATAGATTCGGTGAGAGATTTACCATTTTCAAATGATTCCATTGCGGTGCCGTGGTTGCGCAATCTCGTCAATTTAACTATTGGATTGTTTAGAATTTGTAATAATTTTGTTACGAGGAATGAGCTCTGTAGTAGTTTGTTATAATTTCGGTAGATGCACTGGTCCACAGCTGGACAGAGTTAGGTGACAACTTAGATATGAAATCTATGAACTTTGCTTCTATCATCATGACATTCACCATGCAAATGAGATCAAATTTCTCTGGATCAAAGGAAAATGATATTAAAGTTATAAACCATGCAAATGAGATCAAATTTCTCTGCCAAAAACGTAACGTAGTGCTGTGATAATAAAATTATAAACCACTTGGATATGAAAAATCTCTCTCACTACTTAAAAAACGTAACATACTTTTATGATCGTTCAATGGAGTTTGAAGAAGTCCTGCCCCAAGAGCATCTCATGATCGTCCAATGGAGCGATCCCCAAGTCCAGGTTGCCAAACCAATCCCCCACTCTCATTGGTGTGGAGCGACCCATCCCTATCGTTTGTATCACCGTTGAGTTGACCACCTTGCATGAGCTCGTGGTGCACTCGGGCTTACAATGGAATGGCTTAGTGGGCTTACAATGGAGTGACTTAGGGGCTCGCTGGCTCACAAAGCTATGGGTTGCGCACATGTCTACCCAGGCTGCCACTTCAACCCACTTATCGTCGCATTCACACAAGAAAGTCCTTCCTCGTCTTCACTCAACAAATGCTGCCCCTAACCATGTGTTGGTTTGCAGAATTGATGCCCCAACACACAACACCATTGATCTGTGTTCTATATTAAGATAGAAATATAGTTACAAAGAAGCTAACACAAATTATTCAATGAAAGTAATCAATGAGAGTAAGAGTATTTAAGTTATTCTAATACTCCTCTTTAATTACATTGCTTGAATCCTTAACATCTATCACTTCTAAATTCTACTTATGAAATTCAAAAAACTTGTATTGCTAATGGCTTTATGGATATGTCAACTAATTGGTCTTATGGGTACTCTTGCAATATTTTGAATTGTTATCTCAACACTGTTTTGAAATTTTTCATTGATGTCTCTTCCCTTCATCATGGCTTTCTTCACTATAGGCTTTATCTTTGAACTTGCTTCTTCTTTCCTTTTGTACCTATAGAAAACATAGATGTCCATATAAAAAGAAATCCATCTACCGAGATACATGGGTACCACTTGTTGTACTCGTCAATTCTCTTAGAAATCATCTTCACCTACATGGTTCATCAACACATTAGACTCCCCCTTAATCATAACTTGGTCCTAACCATCTCACATTATGAGATTACAATCTATCCTAACCATCTCATGTTCTGAGATTACAATACATGTCACATTCCCCCCTTTAATTGAAGATTCAACTTCTCTGATTCAACATCAAGCTAGCATACGACTCATCGAGTACACCTGTCACCCTCGTACCTACACTAGTGGTTCATTCCACAACTTGATGCCACATCCTCTCTATGAATGAGAGGAATACACCTACCTATATGTTTGAATAATACGACTTACAATAGACCTCGCGAAAATCAACTTGCATATGGATAGATTTTTATAGCTAGGACCAAAACTCTTTAGGTTGTTGGGTACAACTAATCATTCACTCCCTTATTACAACATTTCATGTTAGTACAACATTTCATCACTTGGGTTTTCATCTTGCTGGATTTCCCACATGATCTCTTGTTAATGGATTCTCTCCACAGCTTCACAATGGATTCTTATATTCATTGGTGAATCTTAAATATTAATATACCAATTTTTTTTTTTGCAGATTCAGTCTCTACCACTTCTTCAATGAACCATGAAAATCCTCAATTTTGTTGCTGCAAACCTTTCTTGCAAACTTCCTTCTTCGACGACCGTTGGAATCCTCAATCTCACTGCTAGAGACCTTTCTTGTGGACTTCCTTCTTAGACGACCAATGGAATGATCACCTTCTGGTGAACTTCTAGGCTAGTATTGTGGTCCAAATATCTTCTTGCTTACGACTAACCTTTCTTCACTTGGGATCTTTTCACCCAATGATTCCTGGACTTTCTTATCTTTTACGGCTAAACTTTCTTCACTTGGGATAGTTTCACCTATTGACTCTTAGACTTTCTTGTCTTTTTCTCTCCACACTTCTTTTTCACTGTATGTCAGAGATTTTCTTGCAGACAAATGATTCTTCTTGCCTTGTGTACTTCTTGGATGGTGCTGCAGACCAAATCCCTTCTTCACTCCACACAAGCATGCAATCTTTCTCAGAGACAAATCATTCTTCTTGCCTTATTTCAGACTCTCGAACCCTTCTTTGTTGACTGTATTCTAGCAACAAATTTCTTGCTTAATTGCTCAGCCCTTTCTCAACAATTATTTGGCATTCTCTCCTTGCAACGTGACCCTTTTCTTGGTGAGGATATGAAGATCAAGTGTTCAATCCACGCTCACTTCAAAGATTAATTAAAGTCCATATTAGTCATTTCCTTAATTAACATAAAAATGAAGTAACAACAGTTACAAGAAACAATCTTTGGAAGAATTGTTTATAGGGAGTGATCTATGGAAGATCGGTAGCGCCTTTCTTTCTTAATCGCATCCGACAACCCTTTCTTGAATTCATCACTCCAGCGAGATCCTTTCTTGCAGACCCTTTCACACCAGTTTGTGATCTCTAACTCTCTCCACAACGACTATCCTTACTTTATAGTAGACTTCCTTTCCCTTCTTGCTCCACGATTCTTTGGGCACCTGGTCCCTCCCATGAGGGAGTTAGTACTAGATTTGCAGTGATACCAATTGCTAGTGTGCAAAATGGATTCCCCAACACATAGCACCATTGATCTGTGTTGTATATTAATATAGAAATATATTTACAAAGAAGTTACGTTAATATAACTAACAAACTACCCATAAATCAATCAATAGGAGTAATTATGTTATTCTAACAATACATGCTACCAATTCCTTCAACCCCTCAAGCATCTCTTTCAAAGGTTGTCTCACTTGGGTCATCCCCATCAAGACTTCAGACTCTTCTCTTGTTGGTGTTGGTTGGATTGCTTCGAATTCAAAAAACTCAGACAACTTTCCTTTTGAGGGACAATCTCTTGTGAAATGGTTGCATGAGGAAAGCTGGCACTTTACAGGCTTACCTCTTTTCTTGGGTAGTTTTGGATGCTCCCTTATCGCAACACTGCCATTACTTTAGGCATCGTCCTTCTCGATAAATTCCAATTCAGGTTGTTTCAAGGTCTCAACTTCGTCTACCAATGCTCTCAACTTGTCAATACGAGATCCCATCCATGCCTTGATCTCATCCATGTTCTCCAAACTCTCTTGGAACTGTGTCAATCATCAAGTAACAATGTCTAACTTGGTTCGCCAAGTTTCCTCATCCATGTCATCCATTTCTCTGTCCTGGATAGGGTTGTGCCCTAGAGTGCATCTCTGTTGTTATGTTGTGCGTACCCATGGTCGACCCAAATATTTTGGTATGCTTGGTCAATCTGTCAAGTTATTATACTACTATACCGATGCAAATACTACAATTCAACCCATTCACCAAGTGCAGTTACTTTCCCAAGTGCCCAGGTTTGAATCCTTGACCCGATTCTTTGTTTTTATGATGAGCATCTAGGTCAATCATGAAATGAATTTGCATCCTTCCATCTCAACCAATAATATCTTATCTTGTCACAAGGCATATTACCTATCTTAAGTCCTCTTTCTATGAGCCAGAACACCCAACTCACCACAATTTTGAGTTGCTCAATTCCATGATCTTCGTGACTATCTTCAAAATGTGCTCTCATACCATATACTATGAAGGTGGTAATGGTGAAGATCACCAACTATTTTAAAAACAAGCTCTGATACCACATGTCACAACCCAAAAAGAGTCTCTCCAAAAACTTCAAGTTTCATCCACTTTAGGGCCTACAACACCACAACAGCTCGGACATAGTGGTGCGACCAATCCAGGTCCTACTATGCTCAGACTATGCTTGTGGGCCCATAACTCAGCCCTGAGCTACAAGATGACTCGACTCTTTATTTGCTCGCCTAGGGGCACGCCTAGTAGTGCACACACTTCACAACACTTACACACTTAGAAAATTTAACAATGTTCAACACTTAAACACTTGAGCATTCAAGAACAAATAACATGTGAATATAAGAGAAGGCACAAAGTATGGCTTGGGTGGCACCAAAGGTCCCTAACACCCATATACTCTTATTATACAATGTGTTACAACATATACAATACAATACAAGAAGGGAGCACTTGGATTGTTTACATAACTTACAAATCTTTTGGCTAAGTCACCCAACTTACCCTAAAATCTGCATAGATAGGTCCTCTTTTCCTTGCCACAACTGAGCTTGTCTCACTATTTTTTGCAATACTTCTCATTGTTGCACATGATCTCTCCAACCTGAGATTTGCCTCTATGCTTTCAATTGATTCGTGCTACCCAAGATCGTTTGTTGATGCCTCTTTCACTCGTCTTCCTGCCTCATTTATATGTGTTTTCCCCACTTGAATCGTCACAACTCCTTGCTCTCATGAATCATCGTGTCATTTGGAGTGAGGTTGAGTCGACCCTCCAACTCTATGCATGCAAAAACATCACAGGTCCACCTATTCATCTAAGTCTTGGGTTTCTCACCCCAACTCACCTAAGACTCATTTCGGCCCCACTCATGTCTCACGCCAACTCGCCTAATTCAATTAGCATCTGTCACAAGTAAGGGTGTGAGCCTTCAACTCGTGCCTTTATAAGATGGTTTCTTTACATATACCCTATGAACCATTTTCTTATTATATATAATTAATTAATTAATTTTAAAGATTTAATACTTTCTCATTGTTTTAAGGTTTCAACTTCATAACAAAGACCCTTATTTAATAAATATTAAATAAAAGTAGTCTTATTAGGAAAAAATCATATCACGATGAGGGGATCTCTTGTCCCACAAACAAGAGGATCTCATACACCAATTTGGTGTTTGGTTTGGTTGTGACCTTAAAATTAAATCAATATATATATAAGTTGGATCCAAAGAAGTTTTGGAGCCAAATTCTAAACCACTATGCTAAAGAAAATAATAGGATTCCCTTGAGGGACTGGAATTCTTACCTTAAAAGTCTTTATGTGTTTCTTAATGCCATGGAAACCATTCCTATTGTCCCTACAAAGGAAGAAGTTTCTTCTTTAGATGACATAGAGTTTGGGGTTAAGTGGCTTGCAAATGGAAAAGCTAAGGACATTGAAGGCTACCAAGATGAAATTTTTAAAATCGGAGGGCCTATCCTTATCCCTCACATACACAAGCTCTTCAATTTAGCAATGAAGCAGGGATTCCCTAAACCTTGGACACAAAGCCTCATTGTTCCTATTTTTAAAAATGGGGATAAAAACATTCCCTCTAATTATAGGACCATTATGATTAGCTTTATTTTAGCCAAGCTTTATGGAATTATTTTGGAAAAGAAGATTAGCCTTTGGCTAGAAAGTCACTGTAAAAGAGCTAAAGGCCAGGTCGGGTTTAGGAGATATAATTCAATTGTGGACCATCTTGGTACCTTTAGGATCATTGTAGAGGAGTTCCACAATACTAAAACCAATCTTTGTTGTTGTTTTGTTGACTTTAGAAAATATTTTGACATGGTTCCTAGGAAAAACCTTTGGAATAGGTTGGAAGAGATAAAAGTGCCTCTCGAGTTGAGGTTTGTTGCAATAACAATGTATGAGAATGTTATTTCTAAGTTTAAAATCATTGAGGGCTTGTCAAAAGAGATTAACTGTGATATCATAGTCAAACAAGGTTGTCATTTATCCCCTACCCTTTTTGGCATATACATTGACAAGTTAGAAGATTTCTTGGAAAAAGAAGGTTGTGTCGGCCCTACTCTCACTAGTATTGTCATCAATATTCTTCTTTCTGCCGATAATATCGTTCTTATGGCAAGGAGTCCCCATAATCTTGAAAACCTATAGACGCTTGAATCTGTTAGGACTGAAACGACAACCTCACGAGGATACAAATCCTCCTGCGTTTTTATAGAGGTGGTACTCCTCTATTTGAGATTTTTAAAATGTGGGACTTTTATAGAAGTCCGTCGAAGGAAAGTAAAAATATATATAAAAGAAAAATCGAAAATGTTTTTTATTTTCTTTTAAAATAAATTTTCTAAGAATGGACAAGGAAACACACACATTGATACATTTAAAGCAAATAAACAAAATTTCCTCACATCCATCATAGAATGGCTAAATATTTTTGATCACATAAAAAAGTAAAAGAAAATGATATGCATGCATAAGAGAACTTTGACAGAGTGATACATGGGCAACTCAAATGAAGAAAACGATAGATCAACCTCAAATACTTTATATTCAGAAAAACTGGGTTACAAAGTACAGTCGAGATTCTTCCCAAAATAGCTTTCTTGGAATTTCTAAAAAATATATAGTTCAATACATATTCTTTGAAATTTAAATGTGTTTGTCATAATGACTGGGATTAGGGCTCTCGTAGACCATACAACAAATATGTATAATAATGAGGTTTGTAGAAGGAAGAAAGTGGGCGGAGGAAGACAACAAGACCTAGTAAGAAGAAAAAATAAATTATCAGTCTTTGGTTAAACCTTTCTATTTAAAGAAGTGGAGTAACTGAATGAAGAACTTGATAAATAGAAAAAGATTTGATTAGTATAAACTTACTATGATGGTATCTTATATTTTTCACTTGCTCATTGATTTTGTTTTTTGGATTTCATCGGCGGTTATAGGAATCGTCCCAACCGTCATTTTCCCTTCAACGGTAAGTTTGTCGACAACATTTTTAAACCACTCCTCGATGTAGCTCCTCATTGGTGCCACACTGATCTAATGTCGGATTTTTATATTGAATATCTCACCTTCTAAGTCCCTTAGATCAATATAAATATTCAACAAAGTTTCTTCAATATCTTTATTTTTTATTGAATAGTCGACTAGCCAATTTTCCACTTCATCTTCACTATACTCAAGAATGCCATAGAATTTTTCAAATGATAACCCTTTAAAGATCTCAAATTGTTCATGAAAGGCTTGCTTGGTTAAGAAAAATGAGTTGAGAATCAATTTGGGGTCTTGGACGTCATTGGTGCTCCCGGCTAGGTCTATCTCAGACAACTTTTTGATTAATTCTTCTCTTCTAGTTATGACCTGGCTGCATGCTTGGACAATAATATTAAGGTTATTAACCTTTTCCTTCCAATGTGTGTTTAGTTTTTTTACTCGGTTCGGAGAAGGGAGATCCTCCTCTCTTCTTCTCAACTTTTTCATATTGGTAACTTTAAAATCCAAGGGTACAACCGCATCGAGGTAAAAACCTTCTTCATTTTTCAAATCTGCCTGTAAATATTCATGGAAGGTGTGTGCCCTCGTTGCAAAAGAGACCATGCTCTTTGACATCTCCCAAGCCTCTATAATTAATTCCATTATTTTCTTGATGTTCTTCTCCACATAACCCCTTGCTAATGTGAGAAGGCTTGCCGATCCTTTCAATTTTTCTACAGGTGTGGTAGGACCGATCATTGCTAAAGGACTAGCAAGTACTAGAAGAGGCATTGAAGTTTCCTCCAATTCTTTGATTCTTTCCTTTAACCTGACATTCTCTTCTTCAAGGCCTCCAATAAAATTATCTAGAGCATCTCTAGTTGCTTGGTGAATTTGGAAAATTTGGGAAGGTCGCATGTTTCATAGGTTAATCTTTGAACGAGATTTCCCCTTTTTATTCTTTACGTCTCTTTTCTTAATAATTAATTTTTTGGACTCACTATCAAAAAAAGTGCTCTGAAATACAAAAGACTCTTCTTGATCGAAGGTCTCGCTCTCAATTATTTCCATCTGAGGATTCTGGTGAGCAGTGTTCTCTAGCTGGTCAATGTTGGGGAACACTTCTTCGATGTCAATTTCGAGTTCCATATCCTCGAGGGAGAGGTCGTGGATGTCACTTTCACCTCGAGGTACCTCCTCTTCTTGCATAATGTTTTTTCTTTTCTTCCTCAAGGGAAGCTTGTGGGAACTTTCAATTTTTCTTGAAGGAGGGTTCTTATCTCCTCCTCCGTGTGAAGAACTGTGGGTTTCTTTCTTAATTTGGTGGGTCATTGAAGTGTTGCTCCAATATGTTGTACTTTTTGGAGTGACAGTTGGGGATTGGGCACTCTTCTCACCTAGACCTTTTCCTCTCCATTTGCATGACTCATTGGTGTTGAGTATCGTTTCCAGGACACTAGTGTCACGAGAAGGAGTGTCTGAGACATTATCCCTACCTTCATTCAAAATAGCATTAATGAAAGAATTGTTAAAAACTAACTGTCGGTAGATGTTCTACAAAAATTCCGCTAGGGTCGAACCCTTTTACTCTTTCAACATATTATAGATTCTGGCTGTGGAAATGGCCTGCAAATTCATCAATCTTGTTCATATTTATGAATATGAAGTCCTCAACTTTCTAAGGCAGAGGTATTAATTTTTTTTTTCTTTTTTCATGGAAAAAATGCAACCAGTAGTTGTACTTCCTTGCTATTTCAATAATAAACATTTTGTCAAATTTGTGGCACGGAAGGAAGGAAGGATTTTCTTTGGAGCCAAAAATCCTTATAACATTATAATTCTCCATTTGTTCCAGTGTCCCCTTCCTATCCAGGAACTTACTCGCCTGGTCAGACATCCAAGGAGTGTTATTTCCAAACAATAAGCCTTTACAAACAGAGACACAATCATTAAAAACTTCATAAAAATGTTGGGAGGCCTTGTGTCTCTATAATGTTTAATACCATAAGGTTACTAGGTTGAATTTGTAGTTTACCTTCTTACACAAGGATAATCTCGGGAACTGACATCAATGTGCTATCGCGAATACCAAATAAGATGACATAAATAATTTCTTCTCCTTCTTGTATTGAGACAATTGGGAAGAGATTTCAATGAAAATCAACTTACCCCAATCATAGAAGGCCTTTTCTTTGACTGTAAAATATAGAATGTAAAGAATCATTCGAGAGATGCTGGTTGTAGTTTCTTGTCCTGTTATCCTCGTGAAAACACATGTAATTTCCTCGAAAGGATTTTTAAATTAGCCAACCTACAATCTCGTGATGTCCTCGGGGACCGCCGCTGGGTTCTCTAGGAATTCAGGTAAGAGGTCTAATCCATTGTCATGCTTCTTTAAGAACTCCCTGCAATCTTCTCCCTTGAAGGTAAGCATTGGCTTGGGAAGTCTCAACATCTTATATAATACCTAAGGCGACAGAGAGACAGGGGAATGGTCCCGCAACTGAATAGTCTGTTGGATTGGAATATATCTCTCGGCACACTAGTTGACCAATTCCTTATAGTCAAAGACTTATGGGACAAAACTATGTGCACAATTCTAGACGTCCATATTACTTCCTTCTGGGAGAAGGGGATGAGTAGTAGGAATATGCTCTAGACCACTGAAAACTCTCGTCCTCGAACCAAAAAATATTCAATGTATCTCCAAAGCACTGTTGTCGAGTTGCTGCCATAAGTTGACGAGAATGTTCCTTTGCTCCAGATAATGTTTAAAATGAATGCTCGAGGGGGATAGTATAATCCTCCGTAAATCCTGGTTTAATGTGTTTTAATAGGGGATCTCCTCGAGCCCTTCGCTTATTAATGACAATCCTTTCGAACCTGAATGGTGAGTTGTTAGCATTCAGAGCATAGTAAATGTGCATTGGGAAGAGCGTTAAGGTGGCGGCGACCGACGAGAGAAAAATATGATTTGAGACTTTTGTGAACCTGCGAACCTGCAAGTCCACGACGACAGTAGTTGCAAAATTGGCTAAGTATAGAATGACGCGGTAGTCGGACGAACTCATCCTAGGAGGAATGGGACTTGGAAGTTCGAGGAGTCCAGGGGTCAAAATGTAGATCACAAAACTTTTGGATGCAAGATGTATATCACGAAGCATGGGGCATGAGAGTTTGATCCCCCATTAACACGAGAACCGTCTGTCCGCCAACTAAGATGAAATACAACTAAAAAATTTATTGATTCGAAATTTTACCAAAAAAAATTAAAAAAAGATAAATATGTCAAACTCCACTCAAAAAAATAACAACTTCATTGTTTGTAAATGTAGTCCAGTGAGATAGCCCAGTTGGTGGCTGCTAAGCCTTTGATCCTATATCACGAGGTCGTGGGTTCCCACGAAAAAAAAACTAGTTGTAAATGCCCGTCCTGATGTATTTAACTGAAACACTCATCAGCTGGTTGTAAATGCCCGCCCGGATGTATTTAACTGAAAAAAATAAAAACACTCGTTGTAAATGCCGCCGGGATGTATTTAACTATTTCACTCATCATGAGGTAACACATAAAATAAAATAAATGCTCTACACCCATATCGCTCATGGTGGGCATCATTAAACAAATTAATGTTATGATATATTTATTTTTCTGGACAAAAAGTTATGGAACAAAAAAAATATGTTATATTTATGTTAGGTGGGATTCGAAAAGTGTTCAAACGAAACAATTCTATTCAAATTGAAACATTCTGTTCCCATTGAAACATAAAGCCTTTGAATTTGCTGTAACAGGCTGCAATGGACAAAACTGACAAAACTTTGAAGGTGACATCCTATCAATGTTTTTATCCACTCATTTGACCGTTGGATAAACAGCTCTATTATTGCTTTCCAACTGCGGGGCAGCCTGTTGCTGTTGATTAACAGCTGTCTCTGTCGCACAGGTTCTGCCTTTTCAGGGTCCCTTACTTTCCAGCCATTTTTAAATACACTAATCTCTTCTCTCAGACAGCTACAGCTTTTCAGTTGCAGGCATACTCAAATTGAATTTGAATGCCATTGTTGTCAGCTTGGTCTCATCCTCTGCAAATTAAGCATCTAGTGTATAGTATAATTGGTAGTTGGTAGTTTTCCATCTCCAAATTAATCTCCGTTTGGTCAGTAGTTATAGTTTGTCGACCAGAGACAGTATTATAATTATAATGGCGTTGGGAGTGGTGAAGTCACTGGCGGGGTTTCTCCTTCTG
>JASDQU010345216.1:0-12447 GCA_032191745.1 Picea mariana
ATGATAGTTAATTATCTAATTAATTACACTTAATAAACCCTATGCAACTATTTAACCAGGGTTGTTACAAGGGGGATGCTTGCAATCCTCTCGTCGATGAGGCCTGTACTATTGCGAACATGACCTTCTCAACCTAAGGTCGATCAATATTTATTCTACGAACTTATATACTACGCTATATTTTCCCAACATACACACTCGTGGTCAAGTAACTCTGGTAGGAGAACAAATACTCAAGTTTATCAATTGAATGGCAAGGTCTCAAAGGAACAATGTGATAACAATCAATTCTCTTGTTAGCCTGGATGATCACAATTTGCAAAAGTGTCCCCGGTGAGGTATTCAACGAATTAAATAAAAAATGTCGTAATGGGTTCCTCCAATGGATCGAAAAGCCCAAATCAATACAATTCCATCCATTGTGGTGCAGTCCCAACAGTCCAATGGTGATATTTTTTGGCAATAAATTCATTTCTAACCATCATTCTAATGGCCAAGACACCTCCAATGGTCATATAGCTTCATCTTGGAGAAATTCCAGTCTACGATGTTCTACTATTCTGGCGAGGCTCAAGTTGTGTAAGCCTTCGTTCTGCGAAGTCCTCCCTGGAACTTCCTGCAATTTTTCCAACTTTGCCTTCTTC
Source organism: Picea mariana (assembly GCA_032191745.1). Classification (NCBI taxonomy): domain Eukaryota; kingdom Viridiplantae; phylum Streptophyta; class Pinopsida; order Pinales; family Pinaceae; genus Picea; species Picea mariana. Next base: position 645 of record JASDQU010345216.1, read on the forward strand.
TTACTGAGCTCTATGGCCTTCTTTCTTGTGATCTGATTCTCTGGGTTGCTCTTTCCATTCTTATTCTTGTTTTCTCCTAGTAAAGGGACTTTACACTGTTGAGGGTGTTTCAAAGGGTTCAAGTGTAGGACCTCTTCTCTTACTTCTTCTAGGGTAGGTTCTCTTCTCTCCTACATGGATAGATTTTGTAAGCCTTCTTGTGTTCTTTCAACTTCGACAACTAGGTCTCTAGCCCTCGCTTCGACTTTCCCTCTTATTCTTCTCTTAGTCCTTGTATTTTCTTAGCTATGAAGTCCCTTAATTCTTTCCTTTCTTGTTCTATGGCTTCCTCTTCTTATTTCCTTCATATATGATCTTTCTCAATCCAGGTCCTTCCCAACAAAAGTGTAAAGGGAGCGTTGTTCTCAACAAACTTAATGACCTCAAATTCTTCTTCAGTCGATGATCCATGGGCTATCATAGGTAGATGAGTAAGTCTTCCACATAGGGTTATCATGTTTCATTTAAACAATCATATCCCTCCCAATGAAGGAATCATAGTAGGATTTCCCAAAATTTCCCAAGTGCTCTCTGTTATGATATTCACCTGTGTTTCTTCATCCAAAACACAATCGATGTCGAAGTCTCCTATTCTTGTTTCTATGCACTCCTTCTCTTTTAAGATCTATGGTAAACTGATGTCTCTGTGATCATTCAGGGTTTCTTTCTTTTTCAATAATATAGCCTTTGATTCTTTTTGCTGCTCAGGTACATCCTTAGTCTCTTGACCTTCTTCAGAGTTTTCTTGTTTCATGTTTATCTTCTCAACTTTAGCAATCATTCTAGGGAAATCCAAAACCTCATGACCAACAACTTTACAACAAATAAAAATAGGACCTATACTAGGGCATTCCTTAGCAAGATGTCCCAGTCTTTTGCAACTACAACAAATAGTCAATCCTCTCTTTCTCTTAAATGATCCCCCACCTTTCCTATACTGCGCACTAGGATCACAGTGATGGACCCACAATAAATTATTTCTAGGGTCCTGCATCCACTTTTTAGTCCAAAAATTCTTTCTATGCATAGTAATAACATATATTTCACTATCTTTATCAAATTTATTCAGATCAAATATTATTTCTTCTAGTTGTGACCTAGTTTTCAGACTAGGACCAAATCTAGCAAACATAGCTAGATCTATACTTTCGAAGAAAACATTTCCACTTATATTACCTTTATCAAAGCACAAATATTTAAGATCTTACCTCTTTTCTTTAGATCAGACTTCTCTTATTACCACAGAGCTTCGAAAGTCAAGTAGAATACTACGCACTACAACAAAAGATCTATGCAAAGAGATTTCTCTTTTCTTCAGTTCCCAACAATCACAATTTCATGTCCTGGCAACATAACTATTTGTTGGAACAAGGGAAAAACTAGGGTTCAATGCTTCAACAATGCACCAACAAATCCCCAAATACCAACCTTTTCGACAACACCTGTGAAGCAGATGAAGTCTCACCCGAGGTAGAGGCAGGAGCGCTTGCAGGACTCAAGTGTCTACAACCTAGTTGGGACACAAAGTTGTGATTACAACACTTTAACAAAGCACTTAGCCAATAATATGCATTAAATATTGAATCTCGTTCACATCATAGATTAAACCCTAGATATAGATCAATGCAGTAATAACCAAGATCTAATACTCCCATTCACTTAGCACATAACATAAACTCAGATCTAGCATTCATTCACATTATTAATCACTAAACTACTAGATCAGATGCATTCATCAAACAACACTAAGAAAATAACCATATAAATAGCATCAATCACATCTCAGAAAGCACATAACATGGGATATATGTGGTTCAACCCAGTGTGGGGCTACATCCACCAACTCTTATTCCTCTTTATTAGCCTTCTTCAATATTCTTACATGTACAGAGCCAGAGATCCACTCCGTAAAGGATAGGAGATTTGTGCAAACCTCTCCAAATCCTCCTTCCCCAAGTTGGATCAAAGCACAAATCCTTACATAGTTTGTTTGCACCAAGCACTTACAAAAAGTTTTCACTCAAATCTACAAGCCTTAACACATCTTTTTGCACATAACTTTCATTAGCACTAAGCCATTTTCCTACAACTGAATCCCTCTTACATCGCCTAGATACTTATTTATACATTAAAAAAAGGGCCTAAACATGGGTAATATCCATGGGACAACATCTCATACCCATTACATAAACCCAAAAATCTTGCAAAAAGGGAGAGATCTCGCGATCTCCTCTTTGCCTGGGTTCTCCATCTTCGATCATCCTATCGAAGTCCCAAAAATGGTCAAACGTGACCAAGGTTCTCCCAAGACTTGTTCGAGAGAAAAAAATGTTACAAAATCTAGAACAGATGTAATGGAATAATTTGGACAAGTGGAACAATTTCAAGCAACACCAAAGGAATCACATGTATTAGCAGTAAATAGAATTTTCAGATATCTCAAAGGAACAAAAGAGTTTGGATTATGGTATCCAAAAGGAAAGGGTCTATCTCTTATTGCCTGCACAGATGCAGATTGGGAAGGTTGTATTGATGACCGATGAAGCACTATTGGAGTAGCGTTCTACTTGGGCGAGTGTTTAGTATAATTGATAAGAAAGAAACAATCAACAATATCTCTATCTACAGCCGAGGCAAAGTATATTGCAACAACATCATGTTGTACATAGGTTCTTTGGATGAAACAAAGTTTGACAGATATATAGTTTGAGTATGATGATCATATTCCAATCTATTTTGATAATAGAAGCACCATCAGTATCTCAAAAAACCCAGTGATGCACTCCAAAACGAAGCACATTCCAATCAAGTATCACTTTATATGGGAACATGTTTCAAAAAAGAACATCAGAGTTGAGTATGTGGGAACAAAATAACAAGTGGAAAACATATTTACAAAACCACTTCCACGGGAAGCCTTTGAGTATCTTCACTAGAGACTCAGAGTTATTTCTACTCCAAAATGAATACTATTGAATGCTTATCTTATATGTCTTAGATGTACACGAGGAAGCACCATAAAGAGGATAGTTCATTCAGGGGGAGAAACCCCGAATGGAAAGATACCTTTGTCATTGATGATAAAGGGGGAGATATTCATCAGATGTAGAGGACAGAGGCATGATTAGAAGGGGAGAAATGGTCACAGATATGCAGAGGACAGAGGCATGGTTCCAGGGGGAGCATGAGTGATATGACTTCAGTATTGCAAGAAATTATTTTAGTATTCAATCAGAGTGTTTCCATCAATTCCAAAGGGGGATATTGTTGATTAAGGTTGGTTGTCATTGATGTAAACCCTTGAAGAAAGTCCAGTAGAGAATTTTGGTAGCACAAAGGTTTCGGTAATGGAACCAAGTTTTTTTCATGTATAATGCTATGAGTTTTAATATATTTGAAGGTAATACTATTCTATATGGATAATACATGTCATGCCATTTATTATGGTATGTGGAACATCACCTAACTCTTCACGGTTTGAGATTTATGGCCTTACGAAGTTGGAGGACCCTCATATGTTGGCTTGAATCCCCAAAAGGTCAAAGAATTCAAAGAGATTGCAAAGAATAAATTATTATTTAAATGATAAAGTAAAGTGACAAAGTCAAGAATAATTATTTAAATAATAAAGTGAAGTGACAAAATCAAAGAAGATTATTTAAATGATAAAGTGAGGTGACAAAGTCAAGGAGGAATATTTAAATGATAAAGTAATGGAGAAATTTCTAATTATGGAATGTGGTTAACCCAAAAAATGAGGAAAATAGGTTAAGTGACCTATAAATGGGTTAAGTGACTTAGAAATAGGTTAAGTGACATAGAAATGGGTTAAGTGACCTACAAGATGCTTCTAAGGAAGATATTTGGAGAGTATAAATAAGAGGCAAGGCTCTCTCATTTTATATCACACTTGAGCATATTGAATATCTATAGGTTAGTGAGGTAATCAAAGGATATATAAGCCAAATTTCAGACTGAAGGTTAAGAAAAGAAGGTTGGAATTCAAGGGAGGATAAATTCTTTTGATGATGCTTTCTAAGGTATGTTATTTACAAGACATCTCACCATTTTCGAAATAACTTCTTTATAGAATGATTCAGACCATGAAATTGATATTCCATTGAGGAAACATATCCAAGTATCTATGGTAAAAAATTCATGTTGTGGGTCGTTGTATTTTTGGAGTTACACTCCGTGGAAAATAGGGTTTGTGGCTAGTCCTAAAACTAGTCTAAAACTGGTGTTTCGGGTAAAAAGGTCATAACTTCTTCATAAAAGATACACATTCAGTAAGAACAAATGTGTTGGTCAGAGTACATTCTGTAGTATGTTGTGTAACATTTTCAGATCCATTCAACAAATATTACGTGTGGTCATGCTCTACAAGGTCACTCTCTAGAATAAGCTAGAATTCAACAAGGTATGCCATTTTTGCTATAACTCCTTTTCTGAGAGGTTCCAAGTAGTGACACCCAGAGGAATTGCATAAAAAAAAATAAAGAACATTGTGTACTGCTTTCAGATATTTATTTATTACAGGTACATAGTTATGATTATTTCAAGTTAGGGTTTTTGACTAATCCCCAACTAGTCATGTGAGACTAAAGAAAAGTTTCATTAAAATGCTAGTCTCTTGTTGTGAAAGTTAAAGAAGGTTTGAATGTATGTGATCATATATAGTAGGTCTATTAAAAATTTACAAATCATATTTGGGTGATGAAATTGATGAGGGCTTTTGTTTAACGTACATGTTGGGTACATGGTTGAGACAAGTAGTTGATGATTTGGCACATTCATGAGGTGTATAGTTGATGATGTTGGTACATATTGATGAGTCATAGTTGATGAGTAGTTGACACCTGATTGTTACATAATTGGTACATGGTTCGATGCACTTGTTTATGGTACAAGTTGATTACAGGTTGTTTCGTATAGGTTAGTGCATGGTTTATGCAATTGTTTATGGTACAGGTCAATGCATCATAGTGGGGAAATGGTTCCATCATTCTACTTCTACTTCAGGGTGGTTTGATAGGGCAAGGATTGGTGGTTCTAGCCACCTTCTGGTTGTAGTCAGAGAACATAGGGGGTTGTAGCCTCCATATGGTTTTATACATAGAACATGGAAGTTGGACCTTCATTTAGGTTGTAGCCTGAGAAACAAGGGGTTTGGAGCCTCCTTCCAGTTGCAGCTGGAAAACAAAGGAATTTGGTGCTTCCAATGAATGTAATTCTTCAAGACATATAAGAAAAAAAATTATGTGGTTTTCTCCTTCTTTGGGTTTCCACGTAAAACACTGGTGTATTGTGTATGTGTATGACTGTTCATTTGTTCATTTCTTATTTACTTTGCATTTATTGGATGATAATTCTACATTGATATAAAACTTAGATTATATGGTTAAAAAGGATTAAATTTCTCTATTACTGATTCACCCCTCCTCTCAGTAATCCATCAGTACTCAGGATAATGTTGGATAAGTTTTTACAGTGTCATATTTCACTAAACTTGAATAAGTGTATTTTTTACGCATCGTTTGGAATTTTGTTGGGTCATGTAGTTTTCAAACATGGATTACTAGTAGATCCAACTAAGATTTCATTAATTATGGATTTAGAACCACCTACATGAGTTATACATTTGAGGGAAACTCTGGGTCATATAGGATATCAAAAGAAATTTATCAAACGATATGTGCATATCACAACACCGATGGAAAATTTGTTGAAGAAGGAAGAAAAGTTTTAATGGAACGAGGAATGCCAGAAGGTTTTAGACACATTAAAAAAAAATATTGACCACATCGATTTTGATGTTTCTAGATTGGAACAAGGAGTTCCATGTACATGTATATACATCTTACATAGTGTTAGGTACATACTCTCCCAACCAGAGGAGGGATACATAGATCACCCAATTTATTTTGCAAGAAGGAAGTTGTCCATAATAGAGAAGAATTATACTACCACGAAACAAGAAGGATTGGAAATGGTCTATGCACTATAGAAGTTTAGACATTAATTATTGGGGTCTCACTTTAAGCTGTATATATACCATTCTGCATTAAAACAATTAGTGAAAAATCTAGTATTGTGGGGGGGGNATGGCTACTATTATTTCAGGAATATGATTTTTAGATTGTAATGAAACCATGGAAGTTGAATGGAAGACCATATCACTTATCTCACATACTGTTAGGAGAATATGTGGGAAATTTAGATGATATCTTCCCAGATGCACAACTATTTGCACTTAATATGGTGGATGATTGCTTCTTTGAAATCATACACTTTCTAAGTACACATATGGATCCACCATACATGATGGTTGTGCAAAAGAAAAAACTAGTAGTGAAAGTAGTAGATTATCAGTTGATTGAAAGGAATTTATACAATTTGGGTTCAGATGGAATATTGAGATGCTATGTGCTGGAACACAAAATAATGATGATACTTGAAGAAGCACATGATGGGATTTTAGGAAAATATTATACAGGGAGATAAACTACACAAAATATTTTTCGTGTAGGGCTTTAATGGCCCACACTTCAAAAGATGTTAAGGAATACTTCCAGCCATACAATGTATTTCAAAGAGTGGGAAAGCCGTCTAGGAGGGATGAAATGTATTTAAATCCACAGTTTACATTGAAAGCATTTGATAAATGGGCCATAGACTTTGTGGGGCTAATAAACCCACAAGAAATAAGATCAGGAGCAAGGTACATCATCACTGTGACAAAGTATTTGAAAAGATGGGCATAAGGATCCCCAATTATAGACTGTTGTGCAATTTTTGTTTGAGAATATAGTCACACAATTTGGATTTCTGTGAATCTACTTAGTGATCAAGGAACACACTTCCTCAGGACAATGGGATAGTGGAAGATTTCAAGGTAGGGAGAGATGATTGGGAATTAAGAGTTCCTGTAGTGTTAGGGATCTATAGGACAACAAGAAAAAAATTAACAAGCCAGACACCTTTAAGGTTGTTCTATGGAAAAGAGACAATGATGCCAATGGGATTTATTCTACCTATCATGTGCATTGTAGCAATCACTGATCTTTCAAACTCTAGCACAATAGAGGAGAGACTATCACAATAAGTACAACTTGAATAATATCGGTTTGTTGCATGTTTCCATCAACAAATTCATAAGGCAAGAAAGAAGGAATGACATGATAGACACATTAAACATAAAAAGTTTCAATTGGGATATTTGGTACTAATATACAAAAACAAGTTCATGTAGCATCCAAGAAAGTTTAGAATGCACTATTTAGGACCCTATTTGATTCAACATGTAACCGAGACATGGGTTGCACAGTTGGAAACCCTGAATGGACAATTCCTTGGAAGAATGGTGAATGGAAGTCGGATCAAACTCTATAGAGATGGCCAAAAACCTATGCAGTAATTTGGGCTATGCCAAAACACATGTATAATAGTAAATATAGTATAGTATGAAGATAAAACACAGAAAAGCATATAAAAAGTAGAAAAGGGAAGAAAAACATATAACAAGTAGAGATAGAAAAAGAAAATGATTATAAAGTACTAAGGAATAAGAAATTTCTTAGAAGGAATGACTATCATGCATCAAGATGGAACTACACCAATTCATAAAATAAAGAACATAAGAAAAAGAATGCGAAGAAAACAAATGCAAAAAAAAAGATCAATTGTGCAGTTTGGCACTAACAAGACCATTGGAAGAATTAAAGCATGAAAAATGACAATGATGATATGGTAATGATAGGTCGTAAAAATATTGTATAATCTTAAATGGTAAAATCCACTAGAAATCATGACATATTGGTAGTATGAGGGAAAAATAATAGGACAGATTTCGTAATAAAGCTGCATTTATTTAACCACTAACCAACCTCATTGGCAGATTGGACAAGTTAGTTAAGGCATAAGGAGACATACACAGTTGGAAAGGATGCACAAAAATAATCAAAGTTCACTAAGCACAAATATTGTGACTAATATCTGCATGTAAGAGAGAGAAAACCAGAGAAAACCAGAATGAATCGGAGTGAATCAAAGCTAAACCACAACTACCATAGAGAAACCATAAAGCTATTAAATGAACCTATCACACAAAACAATGGCCCCATCAAAAGTTGTATTTCCATCAACAACGACACAAAGGAAATCAAAATGACTAGAAGATGCAACATAGGTTGAGGAAGTACCCGGAGCTTCAACTTTGATTTCACATGAAAGCTTCCACATATATTATATTCCACCAAGGAAAGATGATGTGCCTCATGTCAAAGTACTATCCAATGGAAAATACCCGCTGACAACAACACCAGACCCACCTATTGTTATTACTGAAGGAAACATGCTCGAGAAAGTGGTCACCCTCAAGTTGTGGATCATGACATAACAGATGAAAAAATGTTTCCCATGTTGTCCAGGGAAAAATATTTGTGCACGAGGAGTATATCAAGCATAGGATCGATATTTATAGAAACACATATGTGGGAAACAAGGCTCAGAATTCATGAATACTGAACATATTGGAGGTTCCACACTTCAAACACAGTTTGGAAAAAATTCTTACATGAAGTTATTGCTTAGTTTCATCCATGGAGGAACATTGAGGCTTGACCCACAAGTGTCGATTGACACTGCATTTATTGTGTGGATCAAAAGGATACCAAAAGAAGGAAAGGATCCATCCCTTTTGTTCAAAAATATAGGAGAGAGATAACTCTTAGAATCAATGAAGGGGAAATTCCACACCTTAAGGGGGAAAAGGAGTTTGGATGTCACAAACATCAATGACAACGATGTTTGATTTGCAACGCAGGTCTTGGATTGCAAATTGTTGTGCAAGTGATGAAAGGATGAAGTACCTACTACATTGATCATAGTCATAAATAAGTGGTCAGAGGGGGTCTAGATGGAGTGGTCCACCTTCTTGGTAAACCGATTTTTTCAAGATTATATCAAGATCCATAATAAGGGTACAAAATTTCACTAAGCATTGATTATGATTTTGATCGTGCTGGTAGGATGGAAATAACCAAGCTATTATAAATGCATGGAGACATATAAAAAAGGTAATATGGATGGGCGGTATTCCAACTTATTGAATACGAAAAACAAGAAGAGGAGACACGACAATAGTTTCACATTCTTTGTATACTTTGATAATATCAGGTATCCAATCGAACATACACTGTACATCTCATATGAAAAAATGTAAACCTATAAGGATATCATGATTGTCAAAGCAATAATGCACCATGTGTACGTGTAAGAAAAGAAGGACCCTACACACTAGTGGCTTCCAACCAACTATAGGTTGAAAACAAAGGATACATGTTTTATTGTGAATTATTGGGAATATGGGCGGAAAATCCCAACAGAGAAAATGAAGCACCCAAAAGATGAAGAAGAATAAGATAAGAGTGATGAAGAACTCGATGACGGGTAGGGAAATGATCAAAACAATGGCATAGGAGATACACCTGGGCCATCAACAATAGAGGAACAACAGACAGTTCCCACAGAAGGCATCAAACACAAATATAAAGGGAAGGAGCCAGTAGGAGGATCACACAAGAAGACTAAATAACATAAAGTACCCCTGGTATACAACTTAACCAATGACGATATGGACCAAATTAGCTACTAGGTATGATATGTCACAGAGGAATTCATTGAGGAAGTGACAAGGAAACAAGTAGAGTAGCAGCAAAAGGTGCAGGAGTAGTTGATAACACTACAAAAATGGTTGGAGGTATCTAGCATAACAAAAGAGTGCAGGTTAGAGGGGGAAATTTCCACAATTCTAGTGGAATAAGAAGAGACTTTGCATCCAGCTTTAACAAATCTAGCACCTAGACACAAAACACTACAAACTGAGGAAGATGTAATTGAGTTCCCAATCAAAGAATTACAAGAACATGTGAAAGAAAATTTGACCAAAGTATAGGATTAAAAGGCTCAATGGAAACAACAATATGAAATTATTCTCCAGAAAAAAAGCTTAGTGGAAGGGAAAATGGAAGGAGTAAGGAAGGAAAAGAATGAGGTGAAGGAAAGGGCTAGGAAAGTGTTAAAGGAAAAGGATGAAGCTGAGAGCATGGAGAAAAAGACACAATAGATCGTACATAAGTTGTACAAGAAAGTTATAGAAGTTACAATAGTAGTTGAGGTTACTATGGAAGAACGTGTATTGAATATTGACAAAGTCATCAATGACTTCCGAGAAAATATTGAGGGCTTACAATTGGAAATTACACTAGGAATGCCACTAGAAGTATGAGAAAGTAGAGAGAGAATGGTGATGAAAACAATAACCAACATTAAGAATATACAAGAAGATTGTGAAAAACGCTAAGAGGAGAGCGCACAAATATAGATAGACTTAGTGGAAGAACTAGAGATGAAGGTTGTGGATAACAAATTAAGAGAAGTACAGGAAAAGGCCCATCAAGTTTCAAACAAAATTAACACACTTCCATCTACTGAACGTATGACCAAAATTTTGGCATAAAGTTAGTCATACATGGAAGTGGAACAAATGAGGGATCAACAAAATATCCTTCATCAATGCTCAGGACCATTGCAGGAAGAAGCAGTAATGGTGATCAATGAACTTGCCACTACACAGGGGAAGGTGAAAGAAGTGGCCCATGAAGTAGAAGAAAAAATGACAGCATTTATTGTGCATGTTTTTGAAGATATTGTGGAAACATAGATGATCTAAGAGGATCTCGGTGGCTACCCACCATTTCCAACTGGATCAAAATAGTTTTTTGACAACTTACTATTTTTAGCATTTTTTCATTCTGGGGCCATTTTGAGGGCCTAAGCGATGTTTTTTCATGATCGGGAACCTCCATTACAAAAAAAATTCTCTAATTGAGCTCCCTAAAATAATCTCCTTGTAAAAACATTTCCAATGAGATATCATTCTCCCTAAACGAAGATCATATGCAAAATTTACAACCCTGGGAAGTTGATGTTCTAACTTACCCCAACGGGGGGCCACATGAATTTTGGAGCTTCATCTCCTAGGGTTATGTTTTTGGATGTCTATGGTTTTGGAATCGTGTTTATTGTAAAAAAGGAATTCATAGCCTCATTTTACTCATCTTATTTTGAATGAGCATAGAAATCACATCTCTTTTGAGAGATAAGTTGCCACCATTATAGCAAGCTTGTTTTCAGTCTGCATTTTACATTTTTCAACATATTTCTTATTTAATAGAAGTCAATTTTTACTATATATCTATTATTGTTCACTGTGTCTCTATTTAAATATTATAAATATGTGGCTTCATTTCGTTCCAATCAAAAATATGGATCAAGAGAAAACAATAATAAAGTAAGTTGTGACAACCAAGGAATCCTCCCAGAATTTTAGCCAAGATAGGAGAGGTTCAAAATAGTCCTAAATGGCTCGAGACGAGCCACGGGTGAGTGTTGGGGGTTGTTAGTTATTTTTATGGTTTTGTTCTATGTTGTTGAAGAAAGGAACCTATATATGAATGTTAAGGAGATGATGTAGAGAGAGAAAGAGAGAGACTTGCACTGCAAAGTGGCTAGGATAGGAGAAAGAAAATATGACCATGATGTATCTTTGTGCGAGCAGTGTGTTATCACCCCATAAATTATGGGAATCAATTGATGACTTGGATATTATCTGTATCTAGTGATTTTGTTGACAAATGATGTTTCATTCTTCAAATAATTTGTAAAAAGAAAAGGAAAAAGGAAAAAGAAAGAAAAAGAAAAG
>JASDQU010345218.1:0-12447 GCA_032191745.1 Picea mariana
GTCAACCTTGTAGGTTGAGGTGTTTTAGAAGAAGGAGCATTATTCTCTCTATAGATGTTAGGATTGGTCCTTCTAGTAGCCATAGCCATATTTTTACTTTCAACATTTCTTGTCACCCTAAATGCATTCTCCAATGATTTGGGTTCCCAAAGGCGAACCTCATCTTGAATGTCATCTCTTAAATTTCCTATGAATACATCAATCAAGTGCTCATCTAGAATATATGTTACCTTTGTATTCAATCTTTGGAAGTTATCAATGTGCTCTATAACTGAACCTTTTTGCTTGAGATTTATCAATTGGCTAAACAAGGTATTTCTCCTTGTATCATCGTATTGTGCTATCATTTCTTTAGTGAAAATTGTCCAAGTGATGAGTGATTTGCGAGAACATAGCCATCTATACCATACAATTTGATTGAGTTCTAAATATAAATAAGGGTCATACCTTTTTGTATGTGGCACATTATGTAGATCAAAGAATTGCTCTACTTGAAGTATCCATGTGATAGGGTCCTTACCATAAAACTTCCTCATATCGATCTCAGGAATGTGGTTGGTCTTCAATCCAAAGTTAGAGTTTCTACATTCTTGATTCACCTTCCTTCTGTCCTCACCATGAATTTCATGGGATACATTTTCACTTTTAGATGTCCTCTCTATTACGAAATTTTTCAATCCTTCAATGAAACCATCCATCTTTGCCTTCAAATTAGCTTCCATCTCTTGTAGTTCATATTTTGTTACTATCTTCTTTTGTAAATCATTTATGTCCCTACGCATTTCTTCACCTTCATTAATAGTCCAAGTAGGATTGCCTCAAGGCTTATTTGGTGTAGAATTTCCCTTTTTGGGTGGCATGTTGACCAAGTATCACTTTTGAACTTTGATTTTGAGGTGGTTCTGCTAGAAAATCTTTCTTCTACTGTATCTCCAAAGTTTCGACCCTTCTGGGTATGAAACTTTGTTTTCTGTAGTCCTCTGATATTTCTTCTCTGTAATTCCACAGGTCTGATAAAAATTGGATGTGCAAAGTGGAATTTACGGTAGATTCCCAACAACTTGTTGATTTTGGGCCTTTTGAGGAGATCTCACTTATATAGCATTCCCCGCACAAAATAATTGATGTAAAATTCTGAAACTCGTACCAAAAATACTAAAGAATTTCCACTATCCAGTGAAACTAGTCTCACTCAATTTGGATACTCTAGGAATAAGTTATGATTGTTTTACCTAGAACATCTTTTTGATACTAGTCAATAGGGCTAGTGAGATACCATATCTTCCACAGGGTGTATCTACAAATGTAATATGACCCAGAAGCTAAATGTTTTAACCCATATACCTTACTAATGTTTGTGAATATCCTTCAAATTTCAAGGTCAGAAACGTTACAGAAATTTTTTTATAGCGAAAATTTCGCAATGACTTAGTTCAAGATGATTCCAAAACCTATATTTCATAGGTTGTATCTCCGAAATTATAATTCCTCAGAAGCTGGAATTTTAACCCAACGTACCTTGATCCGTATACTAAATACCCTCCAAACCATTCCTTCTAAAACATTGTATAAAAAAAATTATAGCAGAAATGCCAAGGTGTCTCAGATGTAGCAGCGAAACACCAAGACCTTGAGCTTTGATACCATATGTTATGAACCAAATATCAATATAGCATAGAAAAACCTCAGAATAAGTACTCAACGCCTCGAAAAAGAGATAACTTAAGATAATAAGCCTCTTCAAGGGGGAAACCTCCTTATGCCCACATAAATGTACAATTACAAGATGATTCAAAATGAAAATGTCTCCTCGGTATATATAGGCGACTAGGAGGTATAATTACAACTAATGGCCTAAATCCGACATAAATAAAATAGCATTACTAATATAAAATGCCCCAATTAAGGGGTAATGAGCCACTATTTAGGGCTTAACAAATACACGCTATAGGATTAGATCCCATTTTGGAGGCACACATGCCTCTTTTTCCACCATAACCACATCCTAACAATGGCTTCCTTCAAGTAAAACATGTTTATTTCTCTTTCTATAACTCTCCTCTCCTCTTGTTGTCCAAAACTACATGCAAAAATTGTCCCTATTCTGCATACAAATTTCCTTCTTCTCCCTTGCTTGCTTGACTCTCACTATTCTAAAAGATGATTGTAATTCATCTCATGCTCTCCAATAACTATGGGATGTGACCACTCACACCCACCCTTTTACATGAGTTAAATGATTGGATTTGGGAACACTCAACAAAAAATAGAAGGTTATACACAATGATAATAATTTTAGGAATGTGGGTTGGATTAATACCCATGAATAATTCTCACTTCGACCCCTTTCTCTTGTGGAATCATAGCCCCCTATTTGCAACCTGCGATTATTACTTTTATCAATGATTCAATGAACACAATATTCAATTTGAACTTGAGCCACATTAAATCAATATGGCCTCTTTGCCCCAACACATCGGCTCACCAACCCAATTCACATTTATCCAATTATATTATAATTCATGGGGATTAAAACTCGATATGTTACACCCCTAATTATGCACCATGTGAGATCCATTTTCTTACTACTTCACTATTTAGGTAGATTGGAAGAGAAATCAAAAGAACACTTGATTTTCTCATGTTCAATGTATTCCAAAATTTAAGGTAGATATTATTGTTGATTTAGAAACTCACACTTTGGGGTTCTAAACTCATTATGAAGACCAAAGGAGCATTTCCATTTTAATAGAGATTTTATGAAGTTCCCTAGTTGTGCACCATGCAAGATCCTTTTTCCTACTACTTCATTGTTTAGGTTGATTGGAAGAGAAGAATGTATCATAATGACTTTCAAAGRCACACTCAATGTGAGACTTTGTTTATAGTCTAGAACATGAAGTCTACTTAAAAGATATATTCAATGTGGTATATTTTCAATTATTCTTGATATCAATTGTTAAGAGAGCTCGCTCTTTCCATATTTTCTCACATGATTTTGGTTAAACATAGTTCATGGGAGGTAGACTTTAGCATTCAAATCCATGAGTGGAGGGGGACCCTTTTCGACAAACAAGGGGGTCTCATACACCAATTTAGTGGAGCGCAACCTTAAAATTAGATTAGTATTCTTATTCTTATTACTAATTTTATATTTTTTTATACTCATCCACTAAAACTTAATGTACTTCCCTCTTTTCTTGAGTTTGTTGTTAGTCTTCCTTTTTTAATTATATCTTTTGTATAATTCCATTGACCAAATTTTATATTTTTTTAGCTTCATTATTAACTTATATTAATTTAAAATATTTTCAATAACTTTTCAAATTTCAATAAATTAAATTTCAATATATATTACTTCAACAAATATTCTCCATATAAATTTCAAACTGACTTATAAAATATAATATAGTAATCATTAATATTTAATCATCATTATTTAATATCATCTCTCTAATATTCACTACATCATGTAGTTTAAACTTTCTAGGTTTTGGCTCTTATGGTTACTTTTGTACTAAAAATTTATATAATTTCAATGCTTTAGAGGTTTTTGTGAATCCATTTATGTCGTAGTATTCAGGTGAAAAAGAAAACTATGATAATATCATAAATAATTTATAAAATACAATATATTAAGCATTATTAATAATTAATATTTTTTAAAAAGTAGATTAAGATATTCATCTAGTGAATACTCTTTATTTATAATAATAATAATAATATATTTTTAAAATCACGATTAAGTCAAATATCAAATTGGTGTATAAGATCCTCTCATTTGTAGGACAAAGAACTCCTTCTAATAATAAAGTCTACAAAATAATTAATATTTATTTTTTTACAAAAGTAAATAAAATATCCACCTAACTGCCAATATTTAATATAGTCTCCTTATATATATCTAACCAATGCAACATTCCAAGTTAGCATTAATTAATGATTAATATTTTTTTTGAAAAAAGTGGATCTTATCCACGTAATTGCCATTATTTATTATATCACAGTGACTCGCGGTTGAGAACGCCGAAAGGTAGTGGCTGAGAACAGCGTGCCCCTAATATAATGAGAACATGTGTTTCTAATATAAAACATTTGTGATAATTTTTTTGTGGTAATATGAAACGTTTGGCTGCATTAGGTTGATAAATGGAACGTGGCAATTACATATCCTTACAGTAATTTTTTAATGTGATTAGGTAAATGTCAAAAAGTAAACATGTTAATGGATGCCTTGATAAATGCAAGAAAGTTATGAACAATAAATCTGATCCATTGATTACATATCCTTAAAGTAATTTTTTAATGTGATTAGGTAAATGTTAAAAAGTAAACATGTTAATGTATGCCTTGATAAATGCAATAAAGTTATGAACAATAAATCTGATCCATTGATTTTGGAGGACGACTAAGAATATGCCAGCATCTTCAATGCATAGCCATCAGATTAGGGTTTAAGGTTAAATAAGATTAAAAGATCATTAATTGTGCCCATTGTCAATAAGTATACGCCTTTGGACTTAATTATACGAGACATACACGAATTTCCATGAATAATTTAACCATCTCAATATCTAACACACTAAAACATGCTTCCTCACAAAAATTCCTTTCACAGTGGGAAAATAATTATTTAGTTCGGTTAAGTGTTTTATTTTAGGGTTTTGATTGCCGGAGTAGAAAAGATTCAACAAAGCTAACTCACAGTGGGAAAATAATTATTTAGTTCCGTTAAGGGTTTTATTTTAGGGTTTTGATTGCCTGAGTAGAAAAGATTCTACAAAGCTAGGGTTAAGTGTTCTGCTCTTGTAACCAGTATGGAGGACTGCAAGAGCTGTGGACAAAGTACAGATAACAGAGATTGAAAATACTACGACGATGCAAGTGATCAATGTGTTAAGATTGGCCTCACTCAGCCCGTTGAAGAATCCAGAGTTTGTTGTATCTGCTTTTAATGAATGTACTCATCATTATACCCAGAGGTTCGTTGGATTGGCTACGGTGTCTCAGAGAAGGTGAAGTCTGGATATATTTATGGAGAGCGAATCCGAGTTTGATATATCCGGTATTAATACCCAAGCCTCGAAAGAACTCGAGTCCATTGCTTCTCCAGCAAACGAGCTCTTTTACAAATGCTGGTTACTTCCTCTCCATCTCCCTCTTCGTATTCAGATGGTGGAGAAACTGGACGAATTGTTATTATCTGAAATCAAACAATATCGGGGAAGACAATTGGAAGCAGACACGAAGACTCGAACCGAAAATATGGGAAATAGGAAGAAAATTGATCGAAATAGTTCAGGACACTATGAGAAATCATGGTTCCATACTTCTGACAAATCTTGGGACGTTACTCCTTATAAATTTGGCGAGGAAATTTAGAGCAACGACTCTGCACACAAAGGTTGCTTATTACAAACTAGTAATTTGATGTTTAAGGATTATTCTTTCATTGTGATAAATTAATACTAGTTTATTTTATATTAAATGAGTTATGAGTATTTTTTACAAAATTTCAAACAATTATTTTCATTGTGATAAATTAATACTAATTTATTTTATATCAAATGAATTAAGAGTATTTTTTACAAAATTTCAAACCCATCTTTCTGAAAAAGAAATAAATAACTTAAAATATACAGAAAATAATTGCTAAGAGTTAAAATACTAATGACCTTTTTAGAAAAGTTGCTTCTAATTCTCTCAAAATTAAAAATATCACCTAAAACAACTACTCATACAACCTAATTTGATGTTTTAGTATTTTTCTTTTTTTTATGTGATATTTTAGTACTAGTTGCTTTCATATTCATTTTGTGAGGATTATTTTTGTCAACCTTTAGAAGTTGAAATACATAGGACCAAACAAGAAATAAATGAACTAAAATATCATAGGAAATAATTTGTTAAGAAGAATTAAAAAAGAAATAAGATGGGTGACGTTCTTAGCCAAATTGCATCTTGGGTGACCATCTTAGCCAAATTGTATTTGATTCTCTCAAAATTTTGAATATCACCAAAAATAATTTTTGGGTACAACTTAGCATAAAACATAGTTGTTGGATACAATTTAGTAGTTTGTTCTTTGGTTTATTCTTTCACACTGTAATAGATTAACACTAGTTTCTTTTAGATTCAATGTGTTAGGAGTTTTTTTTGTCAAAATTCTAATAGATTGTCCATCACCATGAGAAAATAAATAGATAAGTTAAAAATGAATTGAGAGACAATGAAACCACAAATATCATCAAAAACATTTTTTTCCTACAACTTAATAATTTAAAGTTTCACCATTGACAAAGCTATAGATTAATACTAGTTTCTATTTTTTCTATTTTTATTCACTGTGTCATTTGTTATGAGTATTTTGACCTATAATACACAATCCATCTTTAAGGTGAAAGATGAAATACATTCTCTAAAATATAGAGATAATAATTTTTAAGAGTAAAAAAAAACAAGAAATAATTGTTTATTACAACCAAGTAATTCTATTTTTGAAGCAATTCAGTGTGTTAGAATTATTTTTGTGAACATTTTGGAATTGTGGACTAAAAAAGAAATAGATGAGCTAAAAGATTATAAACAATAATTTTCTACAAAACTAAAATCAAAAGAATAAGATTGGTAACATTTTTGTGAAGCTTGCTCTATGTTAATTAGGTTCTTATAGACAATAAGCATTGTTTCCAACACTTCAATGGATACTCAACATAGTATAATATAATATATAAAGAGTCTTGTATGATATAAGAAGAAGTCTAATGTCAATGGCCCACATAGGGCCCACATGATTTTTGGCATTTGAGGTTTCTGCAGTTTGCCTATTTCATTATTTAATAGAAAATATTGTTCACGAATATTTGTGTTATTTTTCCTATCTTCTTGTTTATGGTATTCAGTCTATAATCACTTCGTTATGCTCCTAAATCCAGATCAATTACATCCCTACCAAATCCAAGGCCATTCTCCCTTCAATTTTTTCAATTTCCATGTGACTAAAGAAATTGTTAGCATATCATAACAATTTTCAATTATTAATTTCTCGAATATGGTTATACATATTTTTTTTTTAGGGGAATGAGATTTATTCTCATTATGTTTGGATTTTGTAGTTGTAGATATCAATGTTCCTTATAGTCTTACATTATTTCCATATCCAAGAACAATTTACTTGCAATTTCCTCAACTTTCTTGCATCCAAACAAGATTTTTAGTACTCATGCACATTTTCAATAGTTCATGGAATGATATTAGAATTGCAATTTACCAACAATTCAATCATTTTCATCCCTTATTCACATTAGAAATGAAATTCAACCATTAATCATATTATCTAGAATGAAATTGCCATTCACTTATACATGCGTTATCAACATACCCAACTTTTCATAATGCATCAACTTTACCCAAAAATTAAACTATTGTGCCAATGATCATGGCCAAATCTACACAATGCATCCTTGCATTGATTCTAGAATACCATATGTTCATGTCATGTATTCCACCATGTGAGTGGGAAGGTAAGGATCATGCTTCAATATGTCATCCAAAATATTCCCCACAACCCTTCTGATCATTTGGATACATTCCTCTTCAACCCATACAATGTCCCTTAATAACAATGTCCCTTTTTACTTTTCCAAGATATCTCACTTCAAATGTTCCTCTATACTTATGCATAATAAGTACGATGACTTTCAATACTCTTCCTCACCCAACAATAACCTATGTAAATATCCTCTATTGTCTTGTAAAGTTTCTCCAAATTTTGACATTATTTGGAAAAATCTTCGCAATGAGTGATTACATGGCTCATGGAATCCAACTCCAAATTCTTCTGCAACTTTACGAAGCAACCCATTAGTCCCCTCGAGAACTTAGGAATTCTGTCAAGATATCATATGGATAAACTTTCCAATGACCATACTCATGCCTCAAATTGATTAAATATCCAAAAGTTACGACTTCTGTAAATTCCCATTCTACTCAATGGTGTCCTTCAAGTTCACTAGAAACCTTCCTTTTGATTCCTTGATATTTATTTGGGTCAAAACTAATTTCTGAGTGGATATTTGGATTCTCCTATCCAATATATTTTCAATGACTACTTTCTTGTTCAATTCTTTCTCAATTATGGGTATAGTGTTTAAACTAGAAGATATGATACCATTCTATAATGTACCCAACCTCTAGTTGAGCAAAATTACATGCAAAAATTCATTAAATCATTACGATTTACTGCTAAATATTTTATTGTAGATTACCAACTATAGATCACTCAAAAATTTGATTATTTGACTCATATCATTTTCTAAATGCATCTAACATCATACACAAAACCATGAGTTCAATTATTCAAGCAACCAAAAAATACCCAACATTCAATTAAACCATTTGCACAATGGAAATAACATTAGAACCTAACAAAAAAACTTATATATTTATAAACAACCAACTGGTTGCATACGAAGTATGAACCTCCCAACCATAGGCATTGTTTTTCATTTTCTCTCAAGAACATGCCACCCCCGAGGTGAGGGTATGATTCCACTAGAAGATCTGATCCAGAAGTTGTCCACTCTCCACACACAATAGCCCCAAAACCGAGGTTCTATTCCCACAATAGTTCGAATCCTTCGCCTCTCTTTTTTCCCCACAACCTGAATTACCCAAGGAATGTACCCCTGTCACTGCTCATATTCCCTTGAGATGTACAATTCACTTATTAGGGCCCGTAATACACTCAGTTGGCCATGAATCTCTTGGTTGGGGACTATAGGAACTCTAAGTTGCTTCAATATTTCTCACAAGAGCCTCCACAAGGCTCTTTAGTCCTTTCCTTGATAGGAATACACACTAAAGGCTTAGATCCTGTTTTGCAAGAACACATGCCTCTTTTTCCACCATAACCACAACCCAACAATGGATTCCTTCAAGTACAACATGTTTTTTTTTCTTCCTAACACTCCCCTATCCTCTTGTTGTCCAAAAACTACATGTAAAAGTTCTCTCTGTTCTTCATACCAATTTCCTTCTTCCTTGCTCGCCTGACTCTCTCTCTTCTGAAAGATGATTGTAATTCATCTCATGATCTCCAATAACTATGTGATGTGACCACTCACACCCACCCTCTTACATGTGTTAAATGATTTTCTTTGGGAACACTCAACAAAAAATAAAATGTTATACACAATGATAATAATTTCAGGAATGTGGGTTGGATTAATACCCACAAATAATTCTCACTTGGACCCCTCTCTCTTGTGGAGTCATAGCTCCCCATTTTTCTTCATCTATTTCGTATCACAACCAACAATTATTACTTTTAGCAATTATTCAATGGACATAATATTCAGTTTGAACCTCAGCCACATTAAATCAATATGACTTATTTTTCCCGACACATAGGCTGACCAACCCAATTCATATTTATCCAATTACACTATAATTCGTGGGGATTAAAATTGAGGATGTTACACTCCTGGTTATGCACCATGTGAGATCCATTTTCTTACTACTTCACCATTTAGGTAGATTGGAAGAGAAATCAAAAGAACACTTTTTATGAAATTGAAGGTAGCTATTATGGTTGATTTAGAAACTCACACTTTGGGGTTCTAAAGTCATTATGAAGACCAAAGGAGCATTTTCATTTTAATAGATATTTTACAAAGTTCCCTAGTTGTGCACTGTGCAACATCATTTTTCATACTACTTCCCTACTTAGGTTGATTGGAATAGAAGAATGTGTCATAATGACTTTCAAAGGCACACTCAATGTGAAACTTTGTTTATAGTCTAGAACATGAAGTCTACTTAAAAAGGATATTCATATCAATTGTTAAGAGAGATATCTCTTTCCATATTTTCTCACATTGTTTTGGTTAAACATAGTTCATGGGCAGTAGACTTTAGCAGTAAAATCGATGCCCACAAAAAAATGAGAGTCTCATACACCAATTATTTAGTGTCTCACTTACGACAACCTTAAAATTAGATTATTATTCTTATTCTTATTATTAATTTTATATTTTTTTATACTCATCCACTAAAAATTTAATGTACTTTCCTTTTTTCTTGAATTTGTTGTTAGTCTTCCTTTTTTAATTATATCTTTTATATAATTCCATTGAACAAATTTAATTTTTTTAACTTCATTATTACCTTAAATTAAATTAAAATATTTTTAATAACTTTCACGATTTCTATTGAAATATATATTACTTGAAAAATATCTAACATATAAATTTCAAACTAACTTATCAAATATAATATAGTAATCATTAATATTTAATTGTCTTTATTTAGTATCATCTCTCTAATATTCATTACATCATGTGAATCCATTTATGTCATATTCGGGTGAGAAAAAACACTTTGATAATACCATAAATAATTTATAAAATACAATATATTAAGTATTATTAATAATTAATATTTTTTTTAAAGGTAGATTAAGATATTGATGAAGTAGATACTTTTTATTTATAATAATAATAATAATCTATTTTTAAGGTCAAAGTCAAGTTAAACTTCAAATTGATATAGAAGATTTTCTTGTTTGTGAAACAAGGGATGGACCAACTATTTAACTAATAAAATGTATAGAAATATAAATACAATAAGCCTTAACTGTTTTGATGATCTATCTATCTATATATATAGATAGTCTAAGTGGGCCTAATGGTTAAGAAAATGTGTTTCCTCTTAAGAGGTCATAAGTTCAAATCCAAAGCGGCGTAGGGTATGTATACCTCAGTAGACTTTACGAGTCAAATAGGCGGAAGGGGATCCCTTATCCCACAAACAAGGGGGTCTCATACAACACTACAGGTTAGCATTAATGAATGATTAATAATTTTGTTTTGACCAAAGTAAATGAAGATATCCACCAATATTTAATGTAGTCTTCGTCTATACAGCCTGAGTGGCCCTAATGGTTAAGAACATGTGTTTCCTCTTAAGAGGTCACAGATTCAAGGTTACTATTTAATGGGAGGAAAATAATTTGAGAGCAATTTTTCTTTTTTTAAGAAAAAAATGAATGAGGTTAAATTTTCAGAGATAACTTGAGTTTGATACCATATATTCAGAATCTTGTTATGAGATTTTTATCTCATTTTAAATCAACCCAGATACTCAATATATCCATCAAACTTCTAAATTAACTCAAAATTTAAAACTACATAACCTAAAAACATACCAAAAAAATAACTCCGGAATAAAGATTACTACCGAGTTAGCCCACTCCCTATCTAATGTTCTCTGCATTACGTTATACGAGACATACACGAATTTCCACGAGTAGTTTAACAATCTCAAGATCTAACACACTAAAACATGCTTCCTCACAAAAGTTCCTTTCAGTGGGAAAATAATTATTTAGTTTGGTTAAAGGTTTTCTGAAAATAATTATTTAGTTTSGTTAAGGGTTTTATTTTAGGGTATTGATGATTGCCGTAGTAGAARAGATTCTACTGTGAGAAAATAACTATTTAGTTCGGTTAAGGGTTTTATTTTAGGGTTTTGATTGCCGTAGTAGAAAAGATTCTACAGTGAGAAAATAATTATTTAGTTCGGTTAAGGGTTTTGATTGCCGGAGTAGAAAAGATTCTACAAAGCTAAGATTAAGTGTTCTGCTCTTGTAACCAGTATGGAGGACTGCAAGAGCTGTGGACAAAGTACAGATAACAGCGATTGAAAATACTACGACGATGCAAGTGATCAATGTGTTAAGGATTGGGCTCACTCAGCCCATTGAAGAATGCAGAGTTTGTTGTATCTGCTTTTAATGAATGTACGCAGGATTATACCCAGAGGTTCGTTGGATTGGCTACGGTGTCTCAGAGAAGGTGAAGGCTGGATATGTTTATACTGACAAGGTGAAGGCTGGATATATTTATGGAGAGCGAATTCGAGTTTGATATATCCGGTATTAATACCCAAGCCTCGAAAGAACTCGAGTCCATTGCTTCTCCAGCAGACGAGCTCTTTTACAAAGGCTGGTTACTGCCTCTCGATCTCCCTCTTCGTATTCAGATGGTGGAGAAACTGGACGAATTGTTATTATCTGAAATCAAACCATATCGGCAAAGACCATTGGAAGCAGAGACGAGGACTCAAACCAAAAATATGGGAAATAGGAAGAAAATTGATCGGCATTGTTCAGGGCACTATGAGGAATTATGGTTCCCTAAATCTGACAAATCTTGGGACGTTACTCCTTATAAATTTGGCGAGGAAATTTACAGCAACGGCTCTGCACCATCATTGAATGGTAAGAAGGTACTAGATTCTACTTATCCGCAACCGGCGGCCGTTGCCCACAAGTTGAAAGTCTCGAAGGCATATCTCAAATCTCTTTTGTCAAAGGTGTCCAATACAAGAGGGGCTAGAGACCATCATTCTCAAATTAGTATTCAATGGGAGACCTGTGATGCAGCA